>OVBA01003350.1:0-28477 GCA_900406435.1 Lepidium aucheri | reverse complement strand
AATATTTTATTTTATAAAAAAAATCGAATTCAATTAAAAAATAGAAAAAATTGAATTCAATATTTGGTTTGTGTATAATACAATTATCCACATTAGTTTAGCAAATAATTAACTATATCTTAACCTTAAAATTCTGTTATTAATGTTTTATTTTATAAAAAAAATTGAATTCATCAAAAAAATAGAAAAAATCGAATTCAATATTTGTTTTTGTAAAATACAATTATCCACATTAGTTTAGCAAATAATCAACTATATCCTAATCTTAAAATTCTGTTATTAATATTTTATTTTATAAAAAAAATAAAATTCAATAAAAAAATAGAAAAAATAGAATCTTATTATTATATAAAGTAGAGTTTCTCAAAGTTAGTAATTAACAAGATTCTTCCACGTGTCAAATTCGATAATCAGAAAATTTTTTGTATTTATATAAAAAAAGTTCTAACGATTCAAAATTTACAGCATCATATTATACAAAGTTGCGTTACAAAAGTAAGTTATCAACGGAATTATTCCACATGTCAAATCCAATGATTCGAAATTTTACAGTATCATAGTATATAAAATTAGATTTCAAATCCTATTATATAAAGTTGATTCTCAGAAATTACTAATCAACGGGATTCTTATATATTATCTAAAATACAATAAGTATATAATAGGATTTCAAAAGTTAGTAACTAAAAGAGATTCTCCATGTAACAGATCTTATTATTAAGTTGGATCTCAAAATTTACAAACATATAAATTTCTAAGACATTATTAAAAATATATATTAATAATATATAATAAAAACAAACCCGTGCATCGCACAAGTCCATATTTAGTTAATATATAACGGAGAGAGTATATTTTAGTTATTTGTTTTTCTGATATGCAAGTTGTAACTGCTGCGCACAATAGGATTAAATAAGGTGACCGTCCAAGCTACAAATGAAAATCCGGTAAAACACGTGTTAATATATTATTGGATGGAAATTGTAACGTTTGTCTCCTCACCCAAGTCTCTTTAATTTAGGTCATAAATCTGCCCAACTGTTATCATTTAAGACCTATTCATTATACATGATGCATCTTATTATTTCTTTCTTTTTCTTTTTCTTTTTTTCCTCAATTCATCACATTATTTCCCACATTTTTCTTTTCCCTTTTAATCTAATTTCCCAAAAAACAAATTTATCCTTTTTTTCACCTACAAAAATTTTCAATAATTTAATATGGTTGGATATTTTTTCCATAGGAAATGAATGTGTGGCTATTTGTAATACATTCTAATATTGTTTTCTCTTGCCTTTTTTTGTGTGTAATTAGGATAAATCCGATTATTAATTTTTTATTAATAATTAAATCGATAAAATCAATCTATATTTTAAACTCTGTTTTTAATATTCATGTTTTTTCATAGGAAAGAAAATAGAAAGGATTCATTATTTGTTGATTAATGTATGAACACTAAAGAACAAAAAAGCCTCACACTTAAGGCATTGGATCAACTACTTTTTTGCTCAAATTATGCAATTGTTTCATATCCTAAGGCTTTTTAGTCTTTGACTTTGAAACCTAAACCGTCAGAAAGAGCTTTTCATTGTCTAGCCTTGACACATGTCGTTAAATTTCCAAACAGTGGCATTTCCGTAATTAAATAGATAATGCAAGGGTGAGTTCATACCTCACCACCTATAAATGAAAAGGCAATGATATCACTAGAATCACAAAAAACAGAGATCTTAAAACAACAGAACAAATCTAAATAGTAAAAGCACAGAGATGGGTTTGGTTACTGATGAAGTGAGAGCTAGGGCAGAGAAATACACAGGAGATGAGTTATGCCGTGAGAAGACGAAGGAGTTTCTCAAAGAAGTTTCTATGCCTAATGGGTTATTGCCATTGAAGGACATTGAAGAGGTTGGTTATGACAGAGAGACAGGTATTGTGTGGCTGAAGCAGAAGAAGAGCATCACCCACAAATTCGAAGCCATTGGGAAACTTGTCTCTTACGCCACCGAGGTCACCGCTCAGGTCGAGGTTGGAAAGATCAAGAAGCTTACTGGAGTTAAGGCTAAGGAACTTCTTATTTGGGTCACTCTCAATGAGCTTGCCTTGGAGCAGCCGACAATTTCAGGGAAGATCAATTTCAGGACACCTACTGGTCTGTCAAGAACTTTTCCAGTCTCGGCTTTCGTGGTTCCTGAGGTTGAGAAGCCTGCAATGGAGAAGAACAGTGTAAAAGAAGTTATTGCAGTCACAGATGCTTAGTCTCTCTAATCTTATCTTTCTAATCATGCTTTTACTTTCTGCTTAATTTTCATAATCAATAAGATAATAGCATTTTCAAAATTTGGAGTCTATAGACATCTATAAATCAATCTCCTTTTGGTAAAGCTGTTTCTGAACATAAAAAACCTATGAACAAGCAAAGTTTAGATCTGAACCTTGTGGAAAACTTCTGATGTTAACATTTCAACAAAAAGCTGTACTTCACAATGACCTATGCTTTAATAAAAGGTAAAAAGAGCTTACTTCATAGCCAACTGTTTCTCAAGTTTCTTGGAAGCTTTCACAATTCACAATACCGGACATAAAATTATACTATAAATAGGCCAAGAATTGATCTCTTGAGGTAGATGACGATTGTCCTGATACCAAACTTAGCCTTATATACCTGATCTAAATCGAGGTATAGTGATGATTTTTCTTTAATGTGTAGGACAATCTCCAATACTATATCGATGTATAATGCCATACCTCAAAAGAGATTTGTCCAGCAATATTCAGATTCTGTGTCCTTCAGCTGTCCTTGTTGTCGTCCATCTATACTGTTTTTTTGCGAGATTGATTGGGCGGAAAAGAGAGGTTGAGCATCAATCCAACCAATAGCTCAACCACATATGAAAGCTGAAGAGCATTGATAAAGTTATGCTCTCCAATTTTACTTGATATCACGACATCAAGAACCAGATTTTCATCTTTGTGTCTCAAATTCAAGTTCAGACTTCTTGATCATGAACTAAGGAGTCTAAGTCAGGAACATAGCCAGCTTCTTGAGTTTTCTCTATCAGTAAGTCCAAGATTGAATACACAGAAGCTGCACTTGGACACATTTTATCGCTCACAGCAAAGCTAAACACCTGATTTTCTACTTGGATCCAGCTCATACCAGCTTCTTTTTTGTTTCCCAGTATTCTCATCATTTTCCTCACCCTTGCAAAATCTCCCCACTTCCCTTCTGCTGCATAGATGTATGAAAGCATCACATAAGTCCCCACCATTCTGGGTTTCAACTCCATAACTTTCCTTGCAGCCAATCTGCTTATCAATCCTGTGTGGTTATGCGCTTTACAAGCCCCCAGAATTGCTCCCCACGTAGATTCGTCTGGCTTAAAAGGCATCCTCTCAACCAATTCATAAGCCTCTCCTATTTTCCCAGATCTTCCAAGCAAATCCACCACACAGTTGTAGATATCTCGATCTGGATTAATGCTGTACTTGCTTTCCATCACGTTAAAGTACTTCAATCCTTTCTCCACTAGACCTGCATGGCGGCAAGCGCTCAGAACCGCCATGAACACAATTCTGTCAGGTTTAATACCTGAACTAACCATTTTGTCAAAAAGGTCGACAGCTTCTGCTCCATATCCATGTGATCCGTACCCAATCATCATTGACGTCCAAGATACCAGATTTCTTCTCTCTGCGATTTCATCAAATACTCTTTGAGAGTCCGGTATGTTACCGCATTTAGCATACATATCAATCAAAGCATTGGCTAACTCAACGTTCTTGTTAAACCCTCTTCTATAAAGCCTTCCATGAAGTTGCTGACCACAATTCAATGCCGCTATATTGGCGCAGGCAGCAACTAAGCTTGTGAAAGTGTAACAATTTGGCACAAAGCCTTGTACTTCAAACCGTTGAAACATACGCAGAGCTTCACTGCTGTCTGATCTCTCAAGCTCAGATATTAGAGTGTTCCATGTGATCAGATCTCTATCTTCCATCTCATGGAAATAGCGTTTCGCCTCTGATATATACCCACACCTGCAATACAAGTCCAATATAGAATTCATCACTGGAAGGTTAGACTGAAACCCGAGCTTAATCACTGACGCATGAATTTGCTTGCCGGTGGTAACAGAATCAACTGAAGCAGAAGCTCTAACCGCTATTGTTATACAGTAAGGTGTCACATCTGCATTCTCCTGAAATCACAAAACAGATCCAAAATATTAGAAACTCAATCTACAAAAGTAACAACTTAATCCATAACATGAGAATGTTGGAAAATTACCAGGAGCATTTGTTTATACATCTTTAAACCACCAACGCCATCACCCAAATGCGTAAACCCGGTGATCAAAGTAGTCCAAGTGACATCATTTTTCACCTTAATATCCCGAAAAATCAAACAAGCAGCCTCCATTGTTGCGGAACAAGTAGCGTACATATTCATCAGAGCATTGTTAACGTACAAAGAACCTTCTATACCAAGTTTAACTACAACTCCATGAAGCGAAGCACCATATGCCAGAACCTTCATGTTT
This sequence comes from Lepidium aucheri, assembly GCA_900406435.1. NCBI lineage: Eukaryota > Viridiplantae > Streptophyta > Magnoliopsida > Brassicales > Brassicaceae > Lepidium > Lepidium aucheri. Next base: position 23,933 of record OVBA01003350.1, on the reverse strand, counting down.
CTACAAGACTTGAGGACACTTGAGACCGTGACCTCATTCGGAATCGTTCCTAGTCTGATCATCTCAGAAAAACATTCCCAAGCATAAGAATTGAAGTTGGAGGAAACGTAACCAGTGATCATTGCGGTCCAAGCAACTACGTCTCTCTCAGGCATTTCGTCGAACAGTGAGCGTGCTTCCTCCACTAAGCCTTTCTCGAAATATGAAACAATGAGATTAGTAGCTAAAATGTGATGCTTCTTGGGTCTATAAGGAGAGTCCGTGTTTTGACTAGACTCGACACAAGCGTTACGTAGAGAGCTTCTAACAAAGTTTGGAATTTGTTTAACCCCATTGGTGCGTACAAGTTTCGCTATACTCATATCTTACCTTCAGACCCCAACAACAATGTCTGATTAACATCAAACATTACAATTTGTTCGGGTATTCCGGTTAAGCAGTAACTTCACCATTGTCTGAATTCTGATCGACAAAACTCGTTGGTCGTTTTCCTTCCGAGTTAGCACAGTAACTTCACCATTTGGGTCGGTTCGCTCGAATTTAAGACACTCGGTTACAAAAACCGAGTAAAAATCGGTTCAATCTGGGTAGGTGAATATTCGGTTCGGGTTGTAAAACGAGTATATTTCGTTACAATCTTCAGGAAGCTGCAACGATATAAAAACGGTTGCAGCAATCCTGTATATATACAGAGATAGAGATGAATAATATCTATGACAGTTTAGTTTCTGTGAATTTTCAATTCCTGTAAGAACTATAGCCTATAAAGCTTATTGCGTTTGAATATTCAGAGAAGCAAATGAGACTGTTTTGCACTCATCGAACAAGAATCTGAGTCTTAGCAGCGACTCGGGAGCATTTCTTCCGGTCAGATTTTCGAAGACCACATGCACAGATATCCAGAAGTTCGTAATCTTCTTCCCAGAATAACAGTGATGCCATCTCGGGATTTGCTAGGAGGAGTTTAGAAGTCAAGAATCCGGCGACAGTCCATGTCTGGTAGAGCCGAGATTGCTTTCCAATGAATTTTCCGGATCGGGTGTCGTAATACTCTGGCCAGCGATCTGCCATTAGTCTCTTCTCAGCTACTGCAAGAGCTTTCTCTGCTAGCTCTGGTCTACCCATCTTCATGCATGCTAATGTAAACTGACATGATAATCAAACACATAAAGCCTCAGTCAGAACTGTAAATAATTGGATTTTGTCGTTTCATTAGCATAGTCTGGCAAGTTTGATGATTGATTAAACCATTTACGTATGTTTAAGCATAGTCAATACTTTTGATCGGATAAAACGTTTCAACAAATATCTTAGTACCTGCCAAAGAAGCGTTGGCCAGGATCCACTGTTGTGATAAGACCAAGGCCTGCAAAGTTTGTCATGTGTTTTCATGGTTAGTTCATACAAAAAGTAAGAGGAAAATACATAATGTTGTTGTCCACAAGTCTTGTGTGAAGAAAATGAATGATAGAGAGAGAAAAGACTAAAGAGTAAGCCAAACTCACGTGTTCTTTGGGTCACTCCCAGTTATTATACGCCAATCATCGTACTCTAATGCAGGGTAACAAATCTTAAGAGGCATATTCCCAATAATGTCGTCCCATTTAGCTTCAATTAAGTTCAATATAGCTTCATTCTGCTTTGGTGTAGCCAAGGAGGAAACAATAGACCAAAAGTTGCCAAGCGTGAAGAATCTGAAATCCATGTGCGCAGGTTGTAGGTTTCCGAGTAGATACCCACCTTGCTCGGGAATCCAGTCCATGAGCCATGGAGGAATTTGCTCAGGATAGATGTTGAACTTGTTAGTTGCATCTGTGGAATACTCTTCTGTCTTGTAACGGTATATCTCATTGATCTTTTTCATGTCCACCCAGTAGTATTCTCTGATATGAAAGGACAAAGCACTTAATCTATTGTTGATGGCTCTTACAAGATTCTTGGAGCTGTCATTAACAGAAAGCATCTCACGTGAACATCTGAGAGCTGAGTAGAATAACGACTGCAATGTAGCAAGAGAGAAATCATGTTTAAGTCATGCATATCAACAATGTGCAAAGAAATTCAGAAAAAGTCTGGGTGTTGAACGTACTTGGATTTCGAGAGGGTGGCCATGGATACCCATACGTCGGTCAATCATACAAGAACCGTCAGTGACCAGAAGTGTTGGAAACATATCAAACCCATCTGCTAAACACAGGTTCATAATGAGCTTTATGCCTGTCTGAACATCTATCCTCTCTTGTAATGAGAAATCTCCTGTTATCTTTCCATATGCCCTTAAAAGAATGATCCACCACAAACCTTAGAAGAAAGGATGAAAGAAACAATCAACAACAAACTCTCATGAAGAACACAATCCACATAAGAATCCAACAACACTTACAACGTAAAGTAAATCACATAAGCATATTGACATGTCATAGCCAAAGATAATCTACTGACCAGAATCAACGGGAGCAACACGACCAATAGCTGATTCACCGAAATCTGGATCCAGAACTTCTTCCGTAGAATTCTCATCAAGTGCCACGGTTCTGACTTTGAAACTTGCAGGCATCAAGCCCTGTCCAGGACTGTAACAGTCTACAGTTTTCTCCCAACTCTAAAAAAACAAACAAAGTTCAATCAATAACAAGCCACACTGCATCAATTATCAAGTAATTCTCCAAAGCAAAAGACTCTTGAATCAGTTATTTCGTAAAACCCAAAATTAGTTGATCAAACCTATATCAATCACTGTACACATCTTAGTGTTTCAAATAATGTTTCTTTTAGCACATTAACGATAGATTCGTCCTACATACCTGAAGCTGTAATGTATGGAGGAGAAAGTTCCTAACAATATCTCCTTCACCTTTAAGCAAAAAAGCCAAAGCAGAAGGCACAAAGTCTCTTATAAACACTTGATCATAATTCAAAGGCATCTTATCTCCGGGATCATTCGCCGCCACAGTTCCTACCGGCGACCCACAATAGTTAACGACGGCGTTTTCCAAAATCCTCCACGCTTCTTTCTCAATCTCACTCTCTTCTCTCACAACTTTGCCACCAATTGTTTCTACTTTTACTCTAGGAACTGGATCATCTATTAGGGCTTCTTCTTTTTTGTGAATCCTTTCGACAACTAAACCACTATGAACGTGAATTCTCTCAAAACTTTTGTCACTAGTATTGGCTTCAACAGACGTGGAGAATTCTCTTACTGGGAAGCCGATACTTCTCGTCTTCTCCGAAACCCAATTAGGTGAAATCTTTGATTGACTAAACCACCAATTGGGAGAAGACACGAACATGCGGCTCGAGTAAGGTCTAATTATGGCGCTTCGCGCTAAATCTGGCGGTGACTCCTTGAAGAAACTTGAAACCAAGAGGCTTCTATGAAATCGAGGTTTCATGGAACATTTGCGGATTAAATTGATAACGCTCATGGTGGAAACTGAGAATTCAGAGAGTAGATGAAGGAAAATGAAAATCTGAAATCAGAAAAATGAGTAAGAATGAAAAATGAGAAAAAAAAAATCAAAAGAATTTGGGTTTAGGATTTGATCAATTAGCTTCTGAAGTTGATCAGCGTCCGAATGAGAGATAACGAAAAAAAGGAGATAAGTGGAATGAGAAAATCCCAATTTCGAGACAATCAATCGAGCAATGGAATTTAAACCGGAATTGGAAGTTGAACCGTTTGAATCATGGTTCAAGTTGCTTTGAACATGATATTTTTTCAAAGACATATCTGGTGTTTTTTTTTTTCTTTCAACTCAATCACTCATAAACCCCTATTTTCTAATTTAGGTTCCTCAAACCATTAGCTGAAGTACATTTCGCTCCAAGAGAGAGGCATGGCTTTGTAGTCAAAGCAACTTGGTCACTTTTGTGTATCCATCATCTCTGTTTTGAAACGAGTTTGGTAGAAATTTTATCTTATCTCGGTCAGACACAACTATTTCAGGAAATTCATGGAGTCTAACCATCTCATATATGAACACAACAGCCATATTACGTGCAATATAAGGCTGCTTAAGAGGTCTAAAGTGTCCATACTTACTCAACCTATCTACCACCATTTGTACATAATCAAACCCTTTGGATTTGGGTAATCCTTCCACGAAATCCATACTAATATTTGACCAAATTTTCTTAGGCACAGACAGCGGGGTGGATTCTAGCAGGTAAGAGTGTTGAATACCTACTTGTTAGGCAAATACGCAGTCTTTAATGTACTGCTCTACCTCCTTCTTCATGCCAAGCCAAAACACCTCTCATCTCATGCGTTTATATGTCTTAAGGAAGCCTACATGGCCCCCAATCACATTATCATGGAATTGTTGTAGTAAGTTTGGAATGAAGGGAGATCCCTTGGGAATTACTAACTTACTCGTGTTCAAGAGCAAGGCGCCATGCATGTGATAATGAGAGTCCTTTAAGGCTCCAGGTTAGAGCTGAGATGCGATTTCTTTGCAATCCTTGTCCTGCTAATATTAGTTCGGTCACATCCATACTTAACGGTGCAGTGATTTGTAATTTTTCCAGCCTTTCAAACTGCTAACGCATCAGCGGCTCTATTTTTAGCTCATGCCTTATACTTGATAGTGTACATAAGCCTCAATAACTTGCTACCAATATCTTTTGGTCACCAGCTACTTATTTTTGATCCATTAAGTGTTTGAGACTCTTTTAATCGGTATGAATCACAAACTGTGTACCGAATATGTAATGCTTCCACTTGGTGATAGCAAACACTATTGCAACCAACTCCCGCTCATATACTAACTTTGCACGTCGTCTTTCAGAAAATCCTTGACTTATAAATGCAATCAGACTATTATCCTGAGACAAAACAACCCCAATATCTGACCCATATGCATAAGTTTCAATGACAAATAATTTATCAAAGTCTGGCAGCTTCAAGATGGGTAGGTCTGTCATAGCTTTCTTCAAGGATTCCAAAGCAACCTGAGCTTTATCATTCCACTTAAACCCATTCTTCCTGAGAAACTCTGTTAACGATTGAGCCACTTTACCATACCCTCTTACAAATCTTCGATAAGAGCTAGTCAACCAAGAAAACCTCATAGTTATGTTACGCTTGTAGGTACTAGCCATTGTGACATGACTGCCACTTTGTACTTGTCAACTTTCACACCACTCCCAAAAATTGTATAGCCCAAATATGCTATCTCTGAGAAACCAAACTCACATTTCTTCTCATTAGCGTAGAAGGTGTTCTTTTCTACTGTCTCAAGTACTTCTTTCAATGTCTTTCATGGTTTTTCGTCTCCGCACTATATACTAGTATATCATCAAAGAATACTAGCATAAAATTCCTCAAAAATGGTCAAAACATATCATTTATCATGCTCTAAAACGTAGCGCGAGCATTGGTGAGCCTGAAAGGCATCACCATAAACTCATAGTGACCCTCATAGGTCCGTAAGCTGTCTTGTGTACATCATATTTCTTCACTCTAATTTGATGGTATCCTAATTTGAGATCAATCTTCAAGAATAATGTGGCTCCACACATCTCATCAAGTAGCTCTTATATGATCAAATGGGATACATGTCCAGAACTGTTTCCTTGTTGAGCACTCTCTAATCAACACAGAAACGTCAACATCTGTCTTTCTTCCTTACCAATAAAATCGGACTTGAGAAAGGGCTCACACTAAGGTGAATGATTCCTCACTATAGTACCTCTTGTACAAACCTTTCGATTTTGTTTTTCTGGGTAAACGAGTATTTATAGGGTCGGCTATTAACTAGACCAGCTTATTCTCTGAGTGTTATTGCATGTTCTCGACTCCTTGAGGGAGGTAAACCCATTGGTAGCTGAATCACTTCTCTATACTAATCCATCAAATGTTGCACATTCCCACAATTGTTAATACTCACTTCCTTACCATTTTTCTGGTCAAATAGCTCAACTAACTCAAGTATGTAATGCTCATCACCCTTTTGGCTAGTTTTCAGTATTTTCTTTAAGGAAACTTGTTTCTGAATTAAACGTCGATCCCCCATTACCAACTTTCATTTCCCATTCTGTTTAAAACGTAGTGTATGCATGCCCTAATTTACTTTTGTTTCTCCTAATTTCTCCAACCATGTATAGCCAAACACTACATCAGTTGTGCCCATATTGAAGCATAAATACTCTTCTGTGATCTTAACATTGTGCCCATATTGAAGCATATTTTAAAAAATTCCTTATGATGTAATCAGCCACATAACCATTCTACCTTAACCTATATAACGCATCGAAAGCAGTGCCTCCATAAGTTTCCTTAAACCTCATCAGAATCTGTTATTTAAAAGAATTCTAACTGCCCAGAGCATCCCTATCTTGTGTCATTTTCCACCACGGAATAGATGCTCCAGTCATACACGAGATAACTAAATCTAGTTTATCTTTTTCACATACTATGTTAGACTCAAAGTATCTCTCTAATCTAAAAACCCAGTCATCTACACTCTCTCCTTCAAACATTGGTAGATCCAACCTCTTAGCCATAGCATCACCATAATCTTTGAGACTGTTTCCTTTAGTACCATCAGAAATTTGTACAGAGGTCAAACCTAGGTGTACAGATGGTTGCACCAGTGAGGGTATAGGCAGTTATCCATCTCTTTTAGCCGACTTCGGTGGAGAAATATTAAATGGAGTGGTAAACATTAGCGCCTTACCCAGATTACGAAGCTCTGGTCTCGCCATTGATGCTTGAGACTCATCCGGTGGTTTTATAACAATCTAAGCCATCTTTCATCCATTTTCTCCTGTTTTCTCATCATAGCGCTGCCATGGTTTCACTAATCGAGTTTCTTTCATAGTCAGCTTTGGTATTGGACTATTTTAGCTGCTCGATTTGTGCATCAACGGAAGATCGATTTATTTTTCCTTCAATGATGGTGTTAGCCTAGATAGCTCTGATACCAATGATAGCTCCAAGCTATCGAGAGACTGAATATTAGAGAAGAGAATGGAGAAAGAAAGAAAAGAAGAGGCGGAGAAGAGAAGAGAAGAAGTAGTAGAAATTTAGATAAGAGATGAAATTGATTATTGCTTAGATAATGATTGATACTATAGGGTTCTCGACTTATACATCAGACTCCTAGGACTAACATAACATAATGCAATGAAACAGCACGCATGCCTTACCAAACAAAACACGGTTTATTCATTTATTTAAAAGACTCTAACTCAATTCAAGGTTCTGTTAGCCACTCTTCTTCTTGCTGAACGTTTCCCTTTCACCAAAGTGCTCAATAGAATTTTCCTATCAGCTAACGACTAACCAAACAAACTCAACAGACGATGACAAATTAAACGATTATTACAAAGTCAAACACATTTCACACATTCAATTTATAATGTGTTACCAACAATAACAAAGTTGAGCAATAACATATAATAATTTTTTTTCTTTTGTTAAAGGGCAAACATGTAATAATTTTCTTTTAGATAATAAATAATAAAATTATTAGATATCTTCTTGGTAGTATATATAATAGGTTGACAACTGATTCCAGTTAATGATTTAATTACTTTTAATATGGTATTGGAGCTGAGGGTTAGTTCAATCGATCTGTTTTCTCACAAAACGATTTCCCATCTATTAATATATAGAAGTGACTTATCTTGTGATATTTACAAAATGATGGTTTTGAGTCATTTTCTATAATTCACATCACATTAAATATATGTCAATTAGTTTTGAGTTGGAAATATGATTCTTAAGAGTAATTTATAAGCTTAGTTTGGTTTATTAAAATCCATGCATAATACAACGACAACTTTTATCGTTCTAAATTTGTTACTCGTTATCAGGTGAATCTCTATTTTGAAGTAAAAAATATTTAAATCATTCTTCACCTATTGAGACTAAAGACTACTTTAATCTGAACAGAACTCAGTTGTATTTTCTTTCTGCACAAAATGAAAATATTATACAGTAGGTGTATATAGTTAAAACTAAATAATAACTTTTAGGTGACAATGTTATTTATAGCTATAAGTAAAAAAATGTAAAATTTGATAAAATTTACATCTACCAATAGAGCAAAATATATCTTTTTTTAAAAAATATAAAATTAAATATATGTCTTCATGTAAAATCAAAGAATCAGATTACTCAATCTTTATCCCAAACTTATAACATTCCAATGATTCTTAGTCTACTTCTCATCCCCAAGGTTGTCCTCTCTTACAAGCTAACCATATCTTCATCATCAACTATGAACTTTTGCTTCTTCTTCTTTTTCTTTTTCTTACATTTTCATCCAAAACATAAACTCCCAAAAAAAAACCAAAATCATGCTTTTCTCATTACTCGATCAAAGATCAAAAAGCAAAGAACGAGAACTTCAACGTCAGTCTCTCAATATCTGCATACGAATTTACGATTTCTTCATGAAGTTATTAGCCACACAAGCTTCGAAGAAAGTAGTTCTAGGCCAACCACTGACACTTAATACAGTTGAATCAAAAGAGGAAAATTCATGTAATGAAGCGTTATCTCAATGTGTGGATGAAGAACAAGTAGGGTTATGTGTACTTAAGGAAAAAGCTCCAAGAAAGATTGTGAGTATTAAGGATGAAGTTGATGAAATACGAATAAGTTCAAGGAGAATTAAGAGGAAGACATCGGAAGGTAGTTTTAATTCTTTTAATGAACATCATGAGCTGAAACCATTGAAATCAATTCTGAGGAAGGATTCAGGTTTAAGCAAAGATCAATGATCGTCGCATATTGGATCTGTAGTAGGAGAACTTTATTTGTTTTCAGTTACATAGATAGAAATAAACATTAATTTGTCGCGATCGTGACTGATATAAAATAAAATTAGCTATTATCCCACTTTACACATGATTAAAAATAATAAATCAATTTGAAAAAATATAATTTATGATTGACAATTACTAATAGTTTCAATCGTATCCCACTTTCGACTTTCTAAAATTCTTTTTAGTTTGTATGAATAATCGTAGCCAATGTAAATTATAGTTTAGTATGCATGTTTTTGTAACATCGTTATAATTCAAGTGAAATGACAGTTGTCTATTTGATTAGAGATCTTAAAACTGCCATTTAAATTCAAGTTACAATCAATGAACTTGGCTTTCTAAAGGATACACCCAAATATGAAGAAGTTTGCTTAAAAAGCAATCATTGAGAAAATAATCAAGATGCATTGATAGCAGCTTATAGATTTTTACCTGTTAGTGTAAAACATCCCAAACGGAGAAGCAAAGCACCGAAACAATGTCCCCTGATAAATGAAAGCTTTCCCATCTACTTTACACATAATAAAGCAACAAAAGAGTTTGCTCATTGTTTTAAGTGAATGGTGAGTGAAGATAGCGATCAACTCTTGTTTTAAAAACTAAAAACATATTTAGTTTTCTTTCGGTTTTGAAAACAGTCTTTGGATGACCTTCTTCACACTTGTAATAGCACTTGTGATCATTGTTTTCCTCTGAGGCTTTCTTGAAACAAATTCATAGTCGTCACCTTCCGCGATACCTACATTTATATAGATTCAAATTTTGCAATATATTGAAGTTGATTTCAAAAATGTAAGAAGAAACTTTTTTAGAGAAATACAGTCAAACTGTCTAAGTTTGTTTATTTTACCTGTTAGTGAAGAACATTCCAAGGTAGAAGAACATTGTCCAGTTTCTTGAAGAAAAACATTGTCTTTAGTTTCCGTCTTCAAATTTGTAGCAGCAGTTGTGATTGTTTTATCCCTCGGAAGCTTCCTTGAAACAGATTCGTATGTATTGGCGATACACACATCTTTGTCTTCTCCAGATTCAGATTTGGTTTCCTCTTCATCGTCTTCTTCACCAGATTCGCGTGTAGGCATGCGACCATTGAGATAATCCCAACTGATGCTTAAGTCTTTTTCATCTGTCAAGATCTGGATACCCCATTCAATTATATCCAAAGTATAGTCTCTGCGTTCCTTCGGTCGAAATCCAAGTAAAATCTGCAATCAAGCACTATATTTGTGCTCACTTTAGAGGGATCGAATGATAGGAAGTCAGAACAAAATATAATTAGATGTTCCGCTTTAATTGTCTCACTGTAGTAAATTTCAATGCTTCGTACTAAATCTCCGTTGATTTTGTAATCAAAATATATAGTATCGAATTGGCTGCCGCTCCTCAGACTAAAGAGATCCTGAAGTAATTTGGGTGAAATGACGATGCAACCCTTAACTCTGTTGAAAGAAGGAGGGATTGTTATGGAATTTCTTGTGCTTTGATGAACGAACTCTTCTGGTATTTCTCTTCCTGGTAATATACCCCACCCGCTCTTACCAAGGTTGCTCCATTCTTTGACCAGAAAATAAGAATGTTGAATAATCACTCGTCGTGATTGTGAATCCAATTTGAAGCAGTTGGTGAAGTGGAGATTTGCATTTGGAGTGTTTAGAGGGACACTTACTCTCTCCAGTGATTCACAATTTCCTGCCTTTAGAAAATGGAGTGAACTTGGGAGCTCTGGCAATGCAACAAGTCGTTTGCATCCTGACAGGTCAAGGTATCGTAGATTAGGGAGACATTTGATGCATTCTGTAATACTCATAATACCACTATTTCTGAGTTCTAGACGTTTTAGACTCGTGGGGAGATGTGTTGAGAAGGTCCTGAGATTTCTACTGCATTTCATTTCAAGAGCATGAAGACGAGAGTATTGCCTAAGTGATGCAGGCGATTTTTTTACCCCTGTGTCGTTTAGATAGAGCCAAGATTGGTTGGTAGGAAAATCTGGAAAATTACTCAATTTTGAGCATCCATTGAAGCTGATGTGATCTTCGAGAGATGTCAAGTTGGCGAGACTTGGAATGATTTCTAGACTCTCACAGCATTGCATCGGTAGTTGTCTTAGTTTATGAAGGTTCGCAATTGAGGATGGAATCTCTACCAAAGCACTGCAACAACGAACATTCAATATCTCTAGATTTGTAGCAGTTGAAAGATCTGGGAGTTTCTTCAATCTCCTTGAAAAACTGACATCAATCTCCTTGAGATTTGGAAGCGGCTGAATGTAAAATTCAGAAAAATAATGAGAAAATAATTCTTCATAAAATTGTATCATTTTCCATCAACACACATAAATAACGAACCTGATTTCCTTTCCATAGCTTCTCTAGTCGACTATACCTCAAGTAGAGTGTGACAAGATTTTCTGGGCAAAATCCATGAGGAAGATTTTTCCTCGGATATTCCTCCCAGTGTACAAACCTTAGATGATCTGGCAACTTCATCTCCTCTGGTATATGCACTTCTCTTTCCCTCTTGTAGCCTTCCGTGAACAAAAAACATCGAATCATTTCTTCAAATTCACTTCTAACTCCATCGTGGACTTTCAAGAAGTGAAGATTGAACATTTCGTCAAAAGCCTTTGTGCTTATAATTAATTTCTTGACCTCTGCTATGTCGAATGATATACCTACAACTGATTCATTACCCTAACAAAATACACCAAAAGTTGAATTCATTAGTGGCGCCACATACACCAACATCATAAGGGAATAAATATGGTAATGTGTGAAGTCCCTTAAAATAGAATACTCACTGTTGCCTTTTCTAGAACGTTACGAATCTTATGAGGATCTATGAGAATCTTCTGTTTAGAATCTTGATTGATAATTACTTGTCTAGCCATTAGTCGTAGCAAATGGTGCATTTCCACTCTACCGCCTATATGTTGTATTAGATATCTATTGGCTAGGTTTTCCAACCCAAGTTCAGCATTCCAGTCAGATACATTCAGCGTGGATAGCACATCATCAAAACGTTCACCATTGAAGAAAACTGCAATGCAGAGAAATATAACTTGGTCTTTCTCATCTAAACTGTCATAGCCGAATTGCAATACATCCTTAATTCCTTTATGAAGAGAGTCTTTCAATCTTGGTAGTTGAAGTGCCCAAGCATCCAGATTCTTTCCTCTTAGTGATGACCCCAAAACTTTCAGACCTAGTGGAAGATTGCCACAAATCCCAATAACTTCATCCACAAGAATCTGAAACCCATCAGGAGGAGAGGTTTCTCTAAAAGCAGATAGACAAAAAATCATTAGAGCTTCATCTTCTGATGGAAAAGGTACATGGTATATATCATTGATACCATGTCCCTCCAAAATCTCTTTATTTTCACTGGTTACTATGATCCTACTTCCAGGACCATACCACTTAATATCAGCCAAAACATCGAGTTGAATTGGATTTTGCACATCATCAAGAATGATAAAAACCTTCTGATCATGTAGCCTTTCTGGTATCAAACCTGAGTGACATATTTTGATGCCATTTAGGTTTAGGAGCTCAGAAAGAAGCTGCCCTCGTAAAGCATATTCATCACAACCGCTTTTCTTAAGGTCTAAAAAACAATCATTATGAAATTTTTTATAGTGACGGCTATAGATAGCTCTGGCAATGGTAGTCTTACCAATCCCTGCAAGGCCAGAGATTGCAACAATCTTAACAACATCATTATTATCAAATTCTAGCAGAGCCTCCATTTCTCTCATATGAGCTTCAAATCCAACCATGTCATCAAAATCTTTAGGTGCTCTATCAAGTAGTATATCTGAAATATCTCTGGCAATCTTCTCTATCATTTTTGCTTCATTTTTCCTAACGAAAGAGACAGTAAGAAAAAGCAATGAGGAAAACGCTTACGACATCTATCTCTAACATTCATTCACCAGAAACCTTCCCTTAATGTTCTCAATTCCATTCTATTCATTGTAAGGCCTAAAACCTATAAAACTGTAAAAAAAAAAGAATTTAGTGAAACACGAACCAGTTTTTGAAGTCTTCTCCGGCTATATTGCCCACCTCGGTCAAAGCTTTTCTCCATTTCTTCCCGTGCTCCTCTGTTTTTTTAGCACAAGTGGATTTGAAAGCCTTCCCGAATTCTCCGGTTTGATTGCGTACATCTGATGGCTCAACTCCATAGAAGACAGTCATAACTTTTTGTCCTAAATCTTCTTTGCACTTCATAATCTCCAATAGTTCATCTAAACACCAACTAGATGACGCATACTGCTTGGAGAGCACTACGAGTGATATCCTTGATTCTTCAATCGCTTGTGTGAGAGCTGGGCCGATAACTTCACTTCGCTTGATCTCTTCGTCATTGAACATTGTAATTGCGTTATTTTCAAACTGTTTGCGCAGATGACTAAGAAGTGTTTCACGGACATCTTGTCCATGGAAGCTCGTGAAAACATTGTATCTCCAGGTGCGACATAAAGAAGAAGAAGAAGCCATGAGAGGGGAAGAAGAAGCCATGAGATAGGAAGAAGAAGCCATGAGAGAAGAAGAAGAAGCCATGAGAGCGGATCGGAGAGTGTTTGAAAACCACAGATTTACAGAGATATGATATGATATGATATGATACGCCTTTTTTGGATGAGAAATTGGTAAAGTTTATATGATAGAGAGATGGGAAGTTTCGTTGCAAAAATGCATAAAAACTTTTTTTTGTTTCAACAAACAATTGATTAAACCAAAAAAAAAAAAAAAAGTTTCGTTGCAAAGTAAACGAGATAGAGAAATCAGATGTTTCTTAGCTCTTTCATTCCTTTGTTTTTCCAAAGAAAACAAAATTCTAAACGAGTAAATTTATTACGTCGATGTGTCTCTGTGTTTTTGGATATGTATAAATATTTAGGGAAAATTTACTTAAATAACCCACTTTATTTTATAAATTACTTAAATAACTTTTTTTTTAAAAATTACATATATAACCTACTTTTTTATTTAATGTTTTTAATTACCAAAATACTCATTTCCTTTCTAAAAATAAAAAATATATTTTACCATTTTTTTAGATCAAGATAAATAGATAATTTGGAAATATATAATTAATTTCAAGCCAAACAATATGTTTTAGGGTTACATAATTGAAATTTTTTTGTTTTGGTAAAATTTCTGCAAGTCAACCAAAAATCTGAAAGTGTATCAAAAATCTGGCAGACTTCCTGCAAGTGTGCCAAAAATCTGGTAGATTTCCAGCAAGTCTGCCAAAATCTAGCAGACTTCCTGCAAGTCTACCAAAATCTGGCAGACTTCCTGCAAGTCTGCCAAAAATTTGGCAGACTTCCTGCAAGTCTGCCAAAATCTGACAGACTTCCTGCAAGTCTGCCAAAATATGGTAGACTTCCTGCAAGTCTACCAAAAATTTGGCAGACTTCCTGCAAGTCTACCAAAAATCTGGCAGACTTTCTGCAAGTCTACCAAAAATCTGGCAGACTTTCTGCAAGTCTACCAAAAATCTTGCAGACTTCTTGTAAGTCTACCAAAAATCTGGCAGACTTCCTGCAAGTCTACCAAAAATCTAATAAACTTTTTTTTTTCTGGATGTGTAGACCAATCGATATATGACGCAAAACTCTAACGTTTTCTGAAAATACTGATCAAATTGTCCAGGCAATGACCGATGCAAGTATTCGGCTTTTTTCTCAAAAGAACTTGTCGAGTAAACTGGACCGATCGGTCTCACCTTAGATCGACCGGTCTATGTTGTTATACCCTTAAAAAATTTCGATACAGAACTAACCGGACCGATCGGTCTCACCTTAGATCGATCGGTCTATGTCGTTAGCAACTTTCTAATTCGATACAGAATTGTCCGGATTGATCGATTTCACGGCAGATCGATCGGTCTATGTTGTTATACCCTTTAAAATTTGATACAAAATTAACCGGATCGATCGGTCTCACCTTAGATCGATCGGTCTATGTTGTTAGAAACTTTTGACTTTGATATAGAATTGTTTGGATCGATCGATCTTACCGTAGATCGATCGGTCTATGTCGTTGCCCCCTTTAAAATCCGATCGATCCAACATTTTCGCAAAAAAATATCGATCTTTGATTTCATTGAAATCAAACATGTTTTAAAGAGTATGAAACTCAATACTAATCAATATTCAATGAAAATCACAATTTCCATTTAGGAATCACTAAATTAACACAAACCTGATTGTGCAGCAGATAACTTTGGCATCTTATATTGTGTAACCTAACAAAACTAGAAGAGAGAAAGGTTTTTGTTTCTGGAAAAATTGAAATAGAGCAACGTGATTTGGTAAATGGTTTTTTTGAAGTGTAGGGTAAAATGGGTATATTTGAAAAAAGTAGGTTATCTAAGTAATTTGGAAAAAAAGAGGTTATCCTAGTAATATATAAAATAAAATAGGTTATATTAGTTAATTTTTTTAATATTTAAACAAGTAGATTCTTGGTGCATTTTGGAAATGAAAATCTCACTGAATGATTTTAGTTGTAGTTGGGAGAATTAAAGACACATAAATTCTTAAGAATTTTCTAGGTTATGACTAGTAAATTTTTTAAATTAAGAACAAAAGTACAGAAGAAACAAGAAAAATCAAGGATTCACTCATTCAGGTTAAATATATATCAATGCAATCCCTATATATTTAGACCAAATTTCATAAACATAAACACCAATTTCGTACGATATCATATATTCAACTTCTATTTAATCAGATGAAATCAAGTTATACGGTCCCAATTGACAAATGCTTTCGTTGTATTTTACAAAGATTTAAATTTAACTAAACTAGAGTATTATTAATTTAATTTAAATCTTTTACAAAGATTTTTGTTTTTCAAAACCGCGAACACTATTGCCAATAGAAACCGTCTTTTACATCATATGGTTAGGTTCATAATCACTTCAAAAGGTTTTAATCATTTTCGATAATCCACAATTTAACATTTGCAATCAAGATACTTACACACACATAAATTTATTTGTTTTTGTACAATAAAGAAAATAATGTAATAATGAAAAGTATGCAAGTAATAATATGTGGATTCACAATCACATATATACATAGATGTGTTTGGGTAAGGATCTGTGGAGCAAATGTACAGCTCTTATTGTCTGATTGAAAATGGGAAGTTTCTTTGCTTTTCCTTTCTTTCTTTTTGCCCAGAAGTTTCTTTGCTTTTGTTTTTTCAACCACTTGCATTAATAAACTCAATAAAAAGTTCAACCATACAAAGCTAAAGCTGTCTTTGCCAGATCATCGGCTTTGCTATTTGAAGATTTGGGTATGAAAAGACATATGAAGGAGAGAAAGTCCTTTGAGGACAATCGTATGTATGTTTGCCAAAATGCCATGGATTTCAGGGATCCAGGTATCATTTTGGATAACATCTACACGTCTTTTGTTGTCTGATTCCAGTTTTAGATCTGTGATTTGTTGTCTCCTTGCTTTTTCTATAGTCGATCGCACCGCCAAACTCTCTGCAATTAAGACTGAGGTAACGTCTGTTGCTGGTTTTGAGAAGCGTAGGGTCTCGAAAGTTGTGGGATTGATGAAGATCCAGCCCAATCCCGCTGTTCAATTTGAGTTCCTCTATGTTGCATCTGTTTGGCAAGTGAATAGTCCTCCTCCTTGCGACGGGTTGGACTCTGTAACAGCTTCTGCTTCGCTCAAAATTGGTAATTTCTCATCCTTTTCTTGTGCATATTCCCATCTTTTGCCAATTTGATGATTCTTAAACTTGTTTCCTCTGTTGAGAAGTTCTGGTTTTGAAAGACCAGTTGATTTCTATTTGACCAAAGCATCTTCAAGATCCAAAGGTAGATGGGTGTTCCGCCTAAACCTGTTGGTGGCAGACAGAGGAGCCGTTGTATCTTCTGAAACCCGTCAGTTATGGAGGAGATATTTTGGGCATCAAATTTTTCTAATAGGGGGATTGACTCCCAAACTTTTGCTACATAATCACACTTGAAGAAAATGTGTATTGCAGTTTCTGACTCTCCGCACCTGATGCAGTTTGAAACAGGTACAATTTGTCTTTTGTGGAGATTATAATTCCTTGGGAGAGCATCTCTTAGTATCCGCCAAAGGAGATTTTTATTCTTTGGAGCTGTTTTGATTTTCCAGATCCATTTATTCTATTTGATTCCTTGGTTTGAAGGTTCAGTAGAGAGTATGTTCGAACAAGATAGGTGGTATCCTGATTTTGAGGTATACTCTCCAGAGAGGTTGTGAATCCATGTTATGCGGTCTTTTTCTCTGGTCTTAATGGGGTTGATTGCCATTATATCTTGATAGTTTTGTAGAGAAGATGTGCTTTACTTTCTCCTTGTTCCAATTCATGGTGCTTTGGTCTATCAAGTCAGCTACCATTAGTTCCGAGGGACTGTTAGGTTAAGGACAAGTTGGATTTAATGCTTGCGTTATGGATAGCCAAGGGTCTTTCCATGCTCTGATTGATGATCCGTCTCCCACTGTCCATGATATATTCCCTCGTAAAAGATCATGTCCTTTTAAAATACTTTTCTATCCATGTGAGGAGTTAGGTGTGTTTTCCACTTCCAAAAAGTGAGATTGAGTGCAGTACTTCGAAAGTAGTACTTTGGAGAGTAAGGTGTTTGGTCGGGTCAGAATTCTCCAGCTAATTTTTCCCAGAATTGTATATTCCAAACGTTAAATTCTCCAGCTAATTTCTCCAGCTAATTTTTCCCAGAATTGTATATTCCAAACGTTAAATTCTTCCTTATTAAAGGCTTCTATATCCCTAAAGCCTAGACCACCGTGGCTTTTAGGTGCTGTCCCACCAGAACCGAGTGAGAGCCGATTTGATCCTCTTTGTCAGCGACTTTGGAAGAAGGAAATAGGACATGGTGTAGGTTGGCATTGCTGAGAGAACGCTTTTGAGTAGAGTCTCTTTCCCTGCCTCCGATAAGAAGCGGTTTGACCAGGTTAGTGCCTTTTGTGATATCTTATCCGCTATCGAGATGAATAGATCTCGTTTTCTTCTTCCAAAGTGTTCTGGGAGACTGATATATTTTCCTATACTGCCCTCTTTGTCAATTCCCAAGATTGATTTTGTGTTTTGCTTTGTTTTAGGGCTTGTTCTCCTTCTGAAAGTGATTGATGATTTTGCACTATTGATTTTTTGACCCGAGAGGTCTTCATAGAGGTTCAGGAGGTTTCTTAAGTTTTGTGCATTGTGGGGTGTGGATTGGCAGGAGAACATAGTATCGTCCGTGAAGAGGAGGTGATTAATCCTAGGTCCCTTTCCTGAGATCTTGATCCCGAGAACTTCCTTACTGATTTGTGCTTTTTTGCATAATCCTGATAAGAGTTCACTGCAGATGATGAAGACATATGGAGAGATAGAGTCACCTTGGTGGATGATAAAATGATTTTTGAGTCCTAAGATCAAATCAATTGAGCATAGTGGTAAGTAGATGAGAATTGTCGAACCAAATACTCAGAGATGCTTGTACGCAACTTATCTACTACTAGACCTTAGTTCAAGCAACCTATCAATATGTCACAAAGATAGGCTATGATATCAAGTAAGCTTGCAATCTAGATAATTGGACAAAATAAGCTAAAAGACAAAATAGAAACAGAATTTAAAAAATTCAAAACAGAGAAATGCATCAAAAACAAAGTATAACAATTGCAATAGATGGAAATAAGGTTAAAAGCATAGATCTAAAGGATAGGGAGGATTTGATCGGCGGTAAACTCGCCGATCCGAACTCGCCGCACTATATTGAGCGATCCCTAGACCAGGATAAGGCTAGATCAGCCCATTCTCACGGCGAAGATCCCTAACCAAATCGGATGATCCATTACGGCGCTAGTCGCAATCATACCGAATCAGAAGCTTTAAGTTTAGCCCAATACATATAATGACCGACCAACATACTAGATCTCTCTTCGGTGGATCAAACAATCACTCATATGGCACTTGGTCTCTGATTCTTTCGGTGCTAGCCTTAGGTCACGGCCCAAATCAGATATCTCTTGATCAGGGAGAGATCAGCATTAAGCCTAGCCATGTGAGAAGAGATCTGAGTTAGATAATGGTTCGCACGGCGAGGGAATCAGTGGATTCACTTCCAATCTCCCTATCCTCGAGATCCACAAGGATCTACTCACGCCTCATGGGTTGAGAGCGGAGGAATGAGAGAGATCTCACTTGCATAAACATGAAGAACATTAAAATAAAAAACAGAAAGCAAAGATGAAGATCAAACTTAATTCATTCCATTAAAAGCATAAACATAAAGAGTACCTTAAACAAGCATAAATGAAAGCAGCAATAAAATAGAGAGAGTTTTTCAGCTAAAACATCAGATAAAATGATAAGGGAGTGATTAGAGGGTATTTATAGGGTCATTTGCGTAATACTAATAGTCAAACCGACCTAAGTCGGTCAACCTGGAATCATGCCCTCGGAGTCCTTGCTCGAGCTTGGGCACCAAGGAGTGGTTCTTGTCTTTGTCTTCGAGGTTTGAGACTGAGTGAAATGTCTGAGTGTAATAGATTGATATTCCCTCGCAGCAGGTAAGTCGAGGCTGGTGACTGAGGCATCTTTTCCTGAGCGTTCCGAGTGGTCTTCGCCTTGCGATCCACGAGGTAGTGATCCGAGTTTGCATGACCTTTTCCTCCTAGCAGCTGAACCAATTGTCCTTAGCTCCAGTTTTTGCTCTTTTTTGCTCCTTTTCCTAGATAAAACTCCAAACTCCAAATGCAAATGCAAAAAGTGCAAAACTAACCTAAACGGATCTAAGTGCACAGAAAATCTAGCTAAACAGATGCAAAACTACCTAAAACAAGGCTCTAAAACCACCAAAAATCACACACATCAGCTCCTCCAAACTTAGATCTTGCTTGGTCTCAAGCAAGTGCAATGACCTATGGTGGAAAAGCTGCACACTAAAATGGGAACATCTTGTCTAACGAACAACTTGCTTAAGTAAAACCGTAATCCACATGTGGGCTCTATCATTTTGGAAACCGCAATGTAATCATTCTCAAACATAGCATTCAACCTATGCATTCCTATCACCTAAGCTGGTCTCTAAAGGTGCAAGTCTAATTCCTTATTTCTTTTTGGTGCGGACCTCAAAAGAGACTAGAGATCAACAAGTACATGTTTCGACTTCCCTAGGCTTAGCATGATCATTTTTCAACTTAAATGCCTCCCTCTCATTAAAATTTTGCTGCCCGAACATGGGAGGCTACGGGTTTACACATCCTTCCAAGTTACTCCACCAACCCGCATATGGAGTAAGTTAGCGGATATACACGGACGTGAAAGGCTAGGGTTTACACATCCTTCCAGCCGCTTCACCTTTACCACTTACTCGGTTTAAGTTCTTTGCGGGCAGCTTAATTTTCCACTTAACTTTTGAGAGGGTTTTACCAAGCACACACTTTCGGATCATGCTAAACAAAGAGAAAGAAGGTATTGATGCATCTCTAGGCTCTAGATCGGAAGTTTAAGTCAGTTTTAGAAGGAAGCAAACTAGACCTATTCAAAACACAACCCAAACAAAGTTCACCAAGGCGATGATCCACCCAAAAATATTCCAAAACGGTTATCTACCAATCAAGAGCATTCACAATGGTTACTTAGCTTAACTTATCAAGATTTGCCCATCATCAAGATCATTCCCACATAACAAGTTAGGATGCATGAATCCTAAGTGAATGCAACCTAAAACAAGTCTAAGTGGATGCAACTACATGATCACTCTATTTTTTAGGTTACATTTTCAAAAAAATTCAAATTTTTATGGTATTTATATGCCTTAAGTGCCATGAAATGCAACAATCAAATGCAAAAAGAAAAATCTAACCGGATTTTTAGAACCTAAACAAATGCATGCGAAATAGAAAATAAGATCACAAGAAACATTGGGAGAGCACTCTAGACCCCTCCCCTAAACTTAAATCACATAGTCCCTTGTGTGTATAGAAGTCGGAGAGAGTTGTCTAGACAAACAAAGACGAAAATCAACTAAAAATAAAAATGTATGTACAAAGGGTTGGAGTTTGGTACCTAAGAATCGGAATCCTCACCACTCGTTGTGAGTTCAGCGTACGAGGGCCCTCCCTTCTTTTCTATGATATCTTGTGTGCGCTTAGAGCGACGCCTCGGCAGTTTGGACGAGGAGTTTGTTTGAGGGAACAATATCTGGTGATTTGTTGAGCTGGTTCCTTCTTGCGCGGGGACAAAGATGTTGTTGTGCTCGTTATCGATCCTCCTTTTGGACATCGGATAGTCTCCATACTTTGGTCCATCCCACTGATATGCGCATAGTGCGACGGAAGGGTTGATTTGGTGGTATGACCGAGTTGTCCGCTTCTCTTGCTTCACTCTTATTCACCGGATGCGAGATGTTCCAGCTTCCAAAAGCTCTCCTGACCTCATCTTCTCCACTCTTGCTTGCCATTTTCAGATTCCTTGTCCTTTTCACCCTCGTCCTTGTGTTGGTCCTTGGTATTTCTCTTGCGAGCGTGAGATTTGCTTTGAGGAAAAAGGAAAAGGATGAGAGGAGGAAGGTGAGGATTCAGAAGTGATTTATGCTTCCAATGGAGGAGACTGAGTTCTTAGGTGGGAGCATCTCTGGTCCGGAGGTCTTATTCAATCTTTGACCTCATCGTAGCCCTTGATTTTGAATTTTGAGTGTTTGACTGATTCTCCACCGTTAGATAAGTTTGATTATCCATGTCATCTGGGGCGTACTGTTTGACTGATGGGGACCACTTCACAAGCTAGATTTTGGACAGCTGGCTGTACTTGTTGCTCCTGAGAAATCCAGTACCCTCGTTCCTGCTCTGAGAGGAATCCATATCTCTTGCTTTTAATCCCTTGAATCTGGTCTAAGCCTGAGGAACTCTCCTTCAACCAAAGATAGATGCATGAAAAAGTTAAAAATTATTGAAAGTAAGGTATAAAAAAGGATATCCATGGGATTTCCTCCCAAGTGAGCTTGTTTATAGTCTCAAGCTCAACTGTCTCCTCGCTCAAAACTGACAAGGCTTGTCGAGGACTGCCATAGTCCTCTCCGGAATTTCTTCGTTTCCCACGTAAGGTTTAACCCTGTGCCCGTTCACCGTGAATGGTTCTCTGTTTTTACTGATCAAAGTGATTGCTCCTAACGGTAGAACTTCCTTAACCTCAAATGGACTGGTCCATCTTGATTTTAGCTTTCCGGGAAACAATTTTAGCCTTGAGTTAAATAATAGCACTCGGTCTTCAGCTGATATCACTTTTTGTGCTATCTTTTTGTCGTGGAAGACCTTTGTCCTTTCTTTATATATCCTAGAGCTTTCATAGGCGTCAATCCGTATTTCTTCTAGCTCGTGCATGTTGATCAACCGTCTTTCTTGGACTGTCTTCAAGTCGAAGTTCAGCAGTTTTGTTGCCCATACCGCCTTATATTCGATCTCCACTGGGAGATGACATGACTTGCCATATAGTAGTTGAAACGGTGTTCTTCCTATTGGTGTCTTGTAGGCAGTTCGGTATGCCCAAAGTGTATCGTCAAGCTTAGTTGCCCAATCTTTCTTGGAGGCACAAACTATCCTTATGAGTATGGATTTGATCTGCCTATTAGAAACTTTTACTTGCCCGCTTGTTTGAGGATGATAAGGTGTGGCTACCTTGTGTTTCACCCCATACTTCGTAAGCAAACTCTTAAATGCCTTGTTGATGAAATGTGATCCTCCATCACTAATCACCACTCATGGAACTCCGAATCTAGGGAAGATGATGGTCTTGAACAACTTAATTACTATCTTTGCATCATTTGTTGGACTTGCCACTGCCTCGACCCATTTGGATACATAATCTACGACTACCAAGATGTAGGTGTTTCCCTGTGAAGGCGGGTTGAAAGGTCCCATGAAGTCTATTCCCCAAAAATCAAATACCTCAATGTGCAAGATCGGTCTTTGAGGCATCTCGTTACGTTTCCCTATGTTTCCCATTCGTTTGCAAGGATCACACTTTAAGATGAAGGCTTGAGCATCTTTGAACATAGTAGGCCACCAAAAACCTGCTTGCAAGATCTTTTGAACTGTTTTGAAAGCTGCAAAATGTCCCTCATATGTAGACCCATGGCAGTGCTCTAACAATCCTTGAACCTCTTCTTCAGCCACACATCGTCTAAACACGCCATCCGATCCTCTCTTGTACAAATATGGCTCATCCCAAAATTAGTGATTTACGTCTCTAAAGAACTTCTTCTTTTGATACCCTTCCAAACTCGTAGGTATCTCCCGTACCACCAGATAATTCACCAAGTCAACATACCAAGGGAGTACTGATCCCGCGAACTGCCTTTTCCGTAAAAAATCTTCATTCTTGTCGACCTGTCGCTCCTTGGTGTCCACTGCTGCGAGTTGTGCCTGCGAGGCTTTACCCTTCTGTTTCCGTTTGGAGGTTTGAAGTTTCATCAGCTGTTCTTCAAGCATGGAGTCATTTATTGGTACTGAATCTTCTATCATCATCCGTGATAGGTGATCGGCTACTCAGTTCTCTATACCTGGTTTTTTCACTATTTCCATATCAAACTCTTGGAGGAGAAGTATCCATCTAAGGAGCCTTGGATTTGCATCCTTTTTCTTCATGAGGTATTTCAAAGCTGCATGGTCCGTATGGACAATAACCTTGGAACCGACTAGGTAGGATCTGAATTTCTCAAATGCAAAGACAACAGCCAGCAGCCCCTTCTCAGTTGTTGCATACTTGACTTGGGCATCATCGAGTGTCCTACTCGTGTAGTAGATGACATTCAATTTCTTATCCTTCTTTTTGTCTGAGAACCGCTCCTACCGCATAGTCACTAGAGTCACACATGATCTCAAATTGTAGACTCCATTCAGGTGCTTGGACAATGGGTGCTGAGACAAGGAATGTCTTGATGGTTTTAAAGGTTTCNCATCAAATGAAAAATCTGCCTCTTTTCATAACAGGCTAGTGGGCGGCCGAGCTATCTTTGAGAAATCCTTGATGAACCTCCTATAAAACCCAGCATGACCCAAGAAGCTTCTAATGTCTTTTACTGTCTTTGGTGGTTGTAACTGAACCATGACATCTATCTTAGCCTGATCAACCTCAATCCCT
>OVBA01003349.1:0-28487 GCA_900406435.1 Lepidium aucheri | reverse complement strand
CTTTCTAGCTTGAAAACTTCTTTGATTCAACCTTTGCTCTGATACCAATTAAAGAATCAATGATAATAATTTGTATGAAGAATGATNGGTAAGGATTGTTATGACTCAACAACCCTATTTATAACCATATATCCTAATCCTAATTGATATAGGTAACTCTAGTTCTAGATAACTCCTAGAATCTAATTAAACCTTATCTTCTTAGGATAACTTGCACTTCAAGCTAATCTCTTGATCTTATCATCAAGCTTATCTTCAACAGTTTTGTGC
Organism: Lepidium aucheri; assembly: GCA_900406435.1. Classification (NCBI taxonomy): domain Eukaryota; kingdom Viridiplantae; phylum Streptophyta; class Magnoliopsida; order Brassicales; family Brassicaceae; genus Lepidium; species Lepidium aucheri. The sequence goes on along the minus strand of OVBA01003349.1, from coordinate 28,217 downwards.
TTTAAGTATATAAAATATCTTTTTTTTTGCTAGTTTTTGTATGATCTTATATGTTGTATTTTGTGATATTACCTTATGTTTAGAAGAATGTTCTCTATGATTCTTGTCAAGAGGTTTTAACTGAAGTTAGGGAAAGCCTTTTGAAGCTAATATTGTTGCGAAATCTGGATGAAACTTTGTGGTAAACTTCTTGGAAGCTCCATTTCTCCTGACTAGACTGAAAGTATTGAGTCGCTTTCCTCATCTTCTACGGTTCCTATGGATCAGCTTTTGGTTAAGTTTGCTTTTTAATCTGTTGTTTATTATATTTGGAGGGAGCGCCATTCTCAGGTTCATAATAGAACTTCTCTATTCATTGATGGTTTATCTCATGTGATAGACAAAATTATCCGTAATAGAATTTCGTCTTTGAAATACAAGAGTCCTCACTGATTTGAAAGTTTGCTTAGGAGGTGGATTGAGTTTAAAATTTCTTAATTCTTTATTTTTTCAGGATGTCTTTTATCTATTGATGTTTTGCTCCTACTTGTAAATGAACCTATTTGATGATAAATAAATTTGTAATTTCCTCTTCAAACAAAAAAAATTGGCGTCATTGCCTCAATCATGTGACATACCTCATCGAAAGAACAAGGCATAATTTGTTGTCATCGCCTCGTGATATTGACCAATCTAGTTGGATGTCCGATTGCATGCTATGCCTAGAAAAATGGAAGTCCCTTATGTAAAACCATAAGGATCACTAATACGTTTCTATAAGACTTTGTGTAACACAGAAACAAATTGAGTATATATAACTATGAGTATTGCCATATATATAGTCGCTAATCTACTAGTGGTTATATCTAAAAATCAGTTGCAAAACTGAATTTTGTCACCGATAGCAACTAATTTTTTTTTGTTGCGTATCGGTGATAGCTAAATAATAGTGACGGATATAGCCATATATTTAGTGGTGACAAGTTGATATTTGGGCACCGATACTTGTCGTAAAAATATTAATTCCATTTAATATTATTATTTATCCTAAAGTATTTGTTTTATTTATAAACGGAAATCTCAATATTGTAATCAACGGAAAACAAAATAACTAAAAGTTAAAAAGATTCGGTTACAAAAGATTAAATAGGTTAGTTTCTAAAAAGTTCCAAGAGAAGAGTTTATGAGAGTGTGAAGGAGTTGGTGGTTTTGTTGGCTAGGCTGTGGCAAATTTAACATTTTCTTGTAGTAATGATTTATATATATATAAAAAATTAACACAATCTATTATATTAAAGGAGGATGCAATTACAAAAAATAACCTGAATTTTGTAAGATATTACTTTAAATACCATTGAAAATTATAACACATATTATACCCTATTCATTATTGGATTTTTGAAATTTTTTAAATTATAACACCTATTATCACCCCATTATTTTAGGCCATCATGATTAAGCATAATACCAAAATTCGAAAACCTCACCTGAATATAACGCAAAAATTTGAGTTTGGATTCATCAAATTATCCTACTGGGTATAAGTTTGATATTATTAAGTTTGGATCTAGATCGGATAAAATTTGAAATACGTGGGTATCATTTTAGACCTAAAAAGTATATATACACTACCCAAATAATATATATAGAGTAATTAAACCTGAATCTGAATTTGAATATGTATACAACCTAAAAAAATTAGATTTTAGGTAAAAGTACTCGAACCCAATTCCGAATCCAAAGATTTTAGGATATATTTTATTTTGGATTTTTCTTACAATTTCTATTTCTGATAATTTAAATAGAGATATATGGACCCGATTTGGACTTGAATGGGATCAAAAACCTTTGGTTCTTGACCGGTTCTTTATATATGGACCAGAAATGACCGAAATCAGTATGGATCAAACCGAATTGACTTGTAATATGTTTTGGTTTCTATATGAGTTCAAAATGTCTAAACCTGAAAATGCTCACCCTTAATAAGGAAAAAAAAAACTTCTCTGACTATAACAAGTGTGAATTTCAGAAAAACTTTGATCTTTTAATTTGGTCTTGGTTTTGATGTAAAGGCTAACTTCACTGGCAAGTAGGACGAGTACGCAAAGGAAAAGAAATGAAGAATCATAATGGGTTCCAAGTCTCGGGCTAAGACAGAAAAAAAAGGCCAAGGAAAGACTTCTTGCAAAAGAGGCTGTCCAGAGGATCACTTAGTAGAGCTGGTCAAAGTCATTAGCTCGAAATCATAAAGAGTCTCTCTCTTGGTTATGCAAATGCAATTTAGAAAAGACAAGTGAGGCCATGTGAGGATCTATTTTGACAGACATGCTTCGCTGCTTTACCCTACCCACATGCTGCCTCCAAATCATACCCCTCCACGTGTTGCTTTATTCACAATTACTACTAATTTTTAAAACTTGTATTAACTTTTTTTTTTTAAGTTGCAAATTGGCCACTACTAGCTTAAATCCCTCGACAGTCGACATTAATCTTTTCAAATTTTAAAATAAAGCGTCAACAACGCCACAACGGATGGTGGGTCATCTCGTGACCATTGACTACTTTTTAGTTTTATTTGTGAAATTCTTTTTTTTTTTTCTGAGAATTTTGAAAATTCTTATAGCGAGCCGTCGAAGTTGTTTCCTATTTCTAAGTTATAACCCGTCTAGAAAAACTTTGATCAATTTTATATATGAACTAATTTATTTTGTTGAATCAAAACATGAAAGAATCATTGCAATGAGAATGTATTAATAAAATTGTGTCCCAATTAGTAATTGTTTTTGTTGTTTTGTAAAGCAAAAATTTTTATAATTTTTTTTTATTAACTGAGGAAGAGTGTGAACCGAAAACCAATCTCCCGGAAGTCAGACGCAATCCAAGTTTAGACATCCGATGGTCAGGAGAATTGATTATTGACCTAGAACAACAAGACAACTTCCTCTTCAAGTGGAAACTACTAGACCACTACCATTTAGTTTAAAAAATTTTGCTTTTCAAAACAACAAAAACAATTACCGATGGGAATAAATGTAAAGACAAATAATGGAAAACCAGATTTTCGGACTGAATGACGAAAATGTTACTATTTTCGACCAATCCTCAAAATCAAATTATGATATTTGGAACACCAAATTTTAATTGATAAATTGAGTTTCCTAAGGAGACTTTCACGACTTTTCCAGCCACCTTATTTTCTTTTTGAAATACTCTTTTTTTAACAAAACTAGAAAAGAATTCCTTAAAATATTTTTAATGGTTCACATAAAAAACGTACAAGTATGCAAACATATGTTTTTGACTTTATTAAATTACATTCAAAATCAGAAAGAATGTAAAGATGAAACGTATTATTTTTATATTTTCCAGTTTTATAAAAATAATAATCTGTAATTTTTCTTCTTGAAGGTTGAATTTTATTTTGTTTTTAGTTTTATTATTCATTTTTTTTTGTCACAATAGTTTTATTATTCAATTCAACCGTTTCTCCGTGTTGAACTCGCCTTTTTAATCTGTGGCTTCGTTTCTCAGATTCTGCTAAAGAAAAACTCTTTTCTCTTTTTCTTCTACTTACAAAGTTTTAATCTTCCTCTTTATACTTTTGTCTTAGATCTCCCTGTTACTTTTGTTTTCCTTTCGTTGCATTTTTTCTTCTCAGATCTTGGATTCACCGACTCGGATCGTTGACCCCGAATTTGGGTTCGGCTAAAAATCCGACCTTTCTCCGGCGACAAGCTCGAGACTTTAGAATTGATTAGGGTTAAATATTTGTTGAGGTTGATGATGTTGACCCAATTTGTTGGGTTCTGAAGTACTTATGGAACTTATTGACACACGACAAGAAGAACATCATCAACAAAATAGAATAAGATGACACTTTACATTCGTCGCGAATCTTCCAAGGTTCGTCGTTTTGTCATCTGATTCGACTTCTGAGTTTTCCAGATTTTTGGCTAATATGATACTTTTCTGGGCTCTCTTTTATTTTTGCTTTAGCTATGGAAGAGATTTTGCTCTGAGATAACAACGGAGATCGTTCTTCTCGCTGAGAACTGGAAATATCTTCTTGCTGGTCTAATTTGTCAGGTTCTCATCGAAATTCTAATTTCCCGATTTAACTTGGATTCATTACTTAGAACTCTGATATGTGTGATTCACTCACTTTTATTTCTCCGGATTTGAAATTTAAAAGCTTTTTTTGTTGTCAGTTTGAAATGATACTCGTCAGATTCAGATTAAAATTCTCGTTGGATCGTTATTTCTTATGCTGAGTGTTAATTATGACTACTGTTTCTTTTTGTTGAGTCTGAAATGGAAAACGTAGGATACTGTAAAAGAATATGATCCTTGTTTTGTTATACATAGTAACTTTTCAGAGAAAGCTTGTGCTTTTGGCTCCATAATTAAAAAACAGGCGTTAGCTTGTTCAGCAGAAACATGTGTCTTGGCTTTTGTTTTGGTTTCAACAATGTAACTTTTTGTCTCTTAGGTTTTTCTTTACTTCTTCAATTTCTTTGGTTTTGACATTATGTAAATGGGTTTGTTATGCGCAGTACATTCATGGTTTAGCTGCTAAAGGAGTTCATTATATTCATCGTGCGGGGCCAACTCTTCAGGATCTTGGATTCTTTCTACTGCCGGTTTGACTCTCATACATTTTAACATATTCTCAGTTCTGAGCTTATTATTCATCGGATCACAATAGATGTCTTATTACTTCGGTGTTACATTGTATAGGAGCTTGGTCAAGAAAGAAGCTACATAAGTGAAACTGTTTTCACTAGTGTGTTTGTTTCATTTTTCCTGGTGAGTCTTTCGACCTTGATAGTTTCCTCGTAATTTTAAGATTTATGTACAGGCTAGCTCTCTATATAGCAATTATTTTTTTGGCAATAGCTGAAATTGTACTTTGAAAATGTTTTGTCAAGCTGCCATTACATTACTATATTCAATATTAATACCCTGAGCTTTTATTGCAGTGGACTTTCCATCCATTCATCCTGAAAAGCAAAAAGATATACACCGTGTTGATATGGTGCAGAGTTCTAGCATTCTTAGTTGTAAGTGCTCTGCTTTACTAGATACTATAGTTTAAGCTTGCTGAGATTACTTTGTCTTTTTAATATTGAAGTTTTGTCGATGTTTCTGTTTTCAGGCCTGCCAGTTTCTCCGTGTTTTAACTTTCTATTCTACTCAGCTTCCTGGTCCTAACTACCACTGTCGCGAGGTAAATTACATGATAACCATACACAAGGGTTTCATGGGTCTGATCGGTTTAACTTGACTTTGCTCACCTTTTCTACAGGGCTCAAAAGTTGCCACGTTGCCATGGCCCAAAAGCGCTCTTGAGGTGCTCGAAATCAACCGTGAGTCTACATATATCTTTTTCCTTAATCACAGATTGTGTTCACACGCATTGCTTTATTTGCTTATGTTCTCATCTGGTGACTCTGATCTCATCAGCTCATGGGGTAATGTACGGATGTGGAGACTTAATATTCTCATCGCACATGATATTTACGCTTGTCTTTGTCCGCACTTACCAGAAATACGGCACTAAAAGGTAAAGCTTTGTAAATTTCTTTAGGCAGCAAAAAAAGATACTGCGGAAGACTCATCTCTGCATTCTGTTTATACTATGTCACAGGTTCATAAAGCTGTTTGGGTGGCTCACTGCAGTTGTGCAGAGCCTTTTAATTATTGCCTCCCGTAAACATTACACTGTTGATGTAGTTGTTGCTTGGTATGTTATACCAGAACATCAGAATTAACCCAACACAAAAACTTTATTGAATACAACGATTGATATTGACCTGTTGTTTTGATTCTTCCTCTGTTTAGGTATACCGTGAATCTAGTGGTGTTTTGTCTAGACAAGAAATTACCAGGTTTGATCTCAGAAAACTCTTCACGGAAATTTAACACTTTAGTTAATCTTGGAGAGAACGGTTTCTCATATCTTTCTGAAAATGTCCATTCAACAGAATTACCAGACCGGACTGCAGTGTTGCTCCCAGTAGTCTCGAAAGACAGAACTAAAGAAGAGAACCACAAGCTGTTGAATGGGAATGGTGTTGATCCTGCTGATTGGGTATGCATCTGAATCTGTATTTGTTCTCTCCTTTTTCAATATAAAGTATAAACCAATCCCATAGTTTGTTCTGATATGTGTTTGTTGGTGCGGGTTTAGAGGCCACGAGCTCAGGTGAACGGAAAGATTGACAGCAACGGAGTTCACACAGACAACTCAATGAATGGCGCATGAAACTCGCATTGAACTTGGAAAACATGATCATATCAATGACGTCATGAGACCTGTGGTTCTTTGGTTTCGATGATTTATCAAATTTGGATTAAAATTCTGTAAGTGGGTAAATCTTTTGTTTTTGGTTATTACTCCAGAAAAGAAAACTTATAGAGAAGCTGGGGCCAATGCTATTTGTACATTATTTAGTTCCTTGTTCCCCAAGTAATCGTCTTTGTTGGATCACGTTGGTTTTCTCTAATGTCAATATTGTCATTCCCAAGTAAACTTGTGAAACAATGTTGTTATGGTGTGATTCTTGCCCTATTTACAGGCTCGACCATCTTAGTTTTCATCAGATCGTTTCACTGAACTTAATTGAGTATCTTCTTTCTCACGTAATAAGAAATTGAACTCATGTAATTGATTGCAAGACCATATCTACATATATGATATATGTTGGACTTAAGAAGAAGAGGAAACATGGAAATGAAAGAGCCATGATATAAAGAATCCAAAGACCATACAAGCTAACACTAAATTCACCAATCTCTGTGGTTGCCATCTACTCTCCACCGTCGTTGTTCCTCCACCTCCTTCCACTGCCGTTTCACGACTGTCTTCACCGTTTCTTAACTCTCTCTCTTCCATCGTTATCACAACCAGTTCGTTGGCACCGCCTACATTTCGGGCTACTGATTGGCAAATCTCGCAGATTCTGTTTTAAATCCATTTGAAAAAGAAACACTTTAAAATCCATAAGAACTTGAGCTTCACATATTCCATTTTTTACCAAAAAATGTTTTGACATATTCCTTAAAATAATCAAGTCAATGAGTTAATATATTAAACAAAAGAAACATGATCCTGATCCTGAGAAGAGTTATGATCAAGCTAAATCAAAATTCATAACTTGAAAATTCAATTCTTAGAAAAATAAGAAGCAAATAAAAGCTGAATTGAAAAAAATTAGAGGAGTAAAATTACTTGTTGCCTTTGATCTTGAACCAAGTATCAGCACAATGTCTATGAGCAACAGCCAAATCATCTCTACACAAACATCCTAACTCAATTGCACCACCACCACCACTTGTTTCCACCCCTAAATGACATATCCGGCAGTCTTTCTCCGGCGGCGCCGTCGGTTCACTGTCTTCTTCATCATCTAAATTCGACGAACTAGTCACCGACGACATTTTCCTTGATTCTCCTTCGTATTCGTACGATCCTCCCGTCGTAGAGTAGAAGTAAGAGTAGCATGACGTCACATCTTCACCGTCTGAATAGTATACGCTGTTTTCACTTCCGTTGAACGACCGCCGGTTATATCCGTATGCTCCTCCTTGTTCTAAATCAATGTCTGTCATCATTACCAAACTGAGAGATTTTGTTTTTTTCTAACCACAATAACTAAATGTAGAATTGAAGGGGTTTAAAGAGATGGTTTTTGGTGGATTTGGTGATTTAACAAAAGAAAGATTTGTAATCTAGAGAGATATTAGAGTAACGAAATTGTAGGAGTGAGTAGTGGTGGAGCAGGTTATGAAGCTTAGGAACTGAACTGAAACTGAAACTGATAACTATTATGAAGGAAGAAGATATTGTTTTTGGGTTAATTAATTTAATTAAAAAGAATGTTGACATATTATTTTATTTTTTTAAAGAAAAAATGAAAAAGAAAAGGTAACATAGTTGGTCATTTTACAAATCATCAGACACAGATTTGATTTCTCTTCGATATAAGAAAAAAAAATTTAGAATATAGTTTTTGATTATGAATGAGTTTTGTCGATCCAATTATTGTAACGTAGGAAAAGATAAAAAAAAAAGTTTCTCTGTTACCAAAATTAAGGGAATTTTGTTCGATTATGTACGGTCGATGGTTCAAAGTTTAAGCGACGTGATTACATCATATCCAACGGCTCAAATTAATTTTCAGTTTAGGATTTAGTTTGACTCATTCCCGCCTCCGACCAGTTCACAAAGCTATGACTCATCTTTTTGTATTTTGTGTAACTATCACACTCAATCCCATACTCTATAAACATTTCATTTGCAAGTACTTAAATCTTAGAAGCTACCAAAAATCAGATCTAAAACTAGATTAACTATTTTTTTATATGAGGAAGAAAGATATTTCAAACAAGCAAGGAATATATATTTATTCTTAAAGACATATAAGTTAGATTAAAAAAGAAATAGGAATCTCATTTTCCACGTCAAAATGTTGAACCACCATGGACAACAAAGGAATAAAAGAAAGAAAAAAACAAAAAGAGCTAAACGAATTTTGATGAAAATTTATAAAATAAGAAGACAACAGTTTAATCAAGTTGGTGGGTCTAGTTGTAATGGACAAGACATACCTGTTCTTCTTTCTTTTTGGCATTTTCTTCTATCCAAATTTTAAATAAGTTAATAACCTTTTCAATGGATGAGATATGTACTCACTCAATTTACGAGACGCAACATGTTTAACATTTGGGAGCTTGTAAATTTATCAAAAATCCCTCATGATCTGTTATTTATGTTTTAGTGTTCTAAAAACCAGTTTGCATTTAGGTTCTTAAAATTTCTTTGATTTAATTTAAATTTTAAATCTGTTTTGATTTGTTAGCTAGTAATAGTAACATGTTAAGAAGATCACCTCGTACGAATGTTTGCTGATATATTCTGTCCATTTTTTTTTATTTTTTATTTTGACTCTTTATGTTATGAACATTGAAAGGGACGATTCACAAGTAGTTGCTCTGTCTCAACAGTTTTATGTTCAAACTGGAAAAGTTGTTTATACAAGACCAAAAACTGTTAACTATCTAAATGTTATGTTTTGTTCAACAGATACATATTGGTTGGTGGCCCAAATTAGGTAGAGACAGAAATAAAGTGGAGAAGTACTTGGCTTGATTCAGATGGTTTTTTGTGGTAAAGCACACAGACACATGAAATTGTAAAAATACCAAGTTAATTCTACTTTTATCCATAGTCATGTAAGAGAATTCAGCTACCAAAACTATACTAAGTTTAGAGGAAAGAACTAATATTGTATATAACTTACACCTAGAACTAGCTAAGATCCAACCAAAGGGCTGCTGCATTCTCACAATATATCCGGATACTTTTAGAAAATAAAAGAATGAAGTTCTCAGAGTACATAGAAGCGTGGTTAAGTCAGCTTGGAGGATTGAATTAGTCAATTGTGACTACCTGTCTGTCTGCAACTCTTGGCTGTAGATAGAAGAAAAAAACAACTTAGTTTAGGCAAAAAGATACATAATGAGATCTGTTGTATTTACACAGTGATAAAGAAAAATTACCAGGACTTACTATTTGTACGGATTTTGTTATGGACTTTACAGTAGCCGTTGAGTCAGATCCTGCAAATTGAAACAGTAAGAGTATCAGTGAAATAGCTATAACATTTTGTATCAAAAATGTAAAAGTGAAGACTACACTAAACCCACCTTGTGTGTTCATCTCTTTCCCCTGAATCATATCTGTAGCTGTTGATGTATACTCTGATATGAACTGGTCAGACACTGGATATGCGTTCATTGATTCAGGAGATGACCTGCAATACAGAATGACATATAATAAGTAATTAATAGAAAATTATTGGAACTTCCAGATGGTTTATCAAGCACAAGAGAAGAAAAGTATACCCCGTATCAGTCTCTATTTGGAGATTTGAGGGCTGAGGTAGGAAAGGGTCTGACATTCCTTCACAGCCAAGAGCAAAATCGCCCAGCAGCTCCGAAAATGACAAGTTAACATTCAAGAGATCTATACTGGAAAAATCAATGTCAAGTAAATCATCAGAATCTGGTTCAGAGCCAGATGGAGAACTTGAAACCGGATCAACAGTTGAAGGTGCATTTATGTGCATTGTGGCTTCAGCGTCATCGAAGTTGAGTCTTCCTTTCACATGATCTCTTTTGCTCGACATCTTCATACTAGACTTAACTGGGGAAAAAGAAGAAACCGTATGGCTCCTTTCCAATGTATAAGAAGCAATTTGTTTGAGAGGACTGACTGTAATTCTCTCTGTGGTAACAATTGTGCATTCTGTAGGAGTAACTTCTTGCTGGGGAGTGATGGATTTATCACCCTGGTTAGATACTTGTTCTTGTTGTGTCCCCATACAAGCTGAATTGGTCGGAGGTGACATATCTGATTTGTTGTTAAACAAACACTTCGCCACACTTGGCGCAAGATTAGACGATTCATCAGCTACCCGGTTGTTAATAGAAGTTTGTATTTCCGATGGTGTTTGAAATGTCAAGTAATTCACCTTATCAGCTTGTGGCATCTTTTTCATACCTAGAATAAGAAGAGATCACACAGAAACAGGATTAAGGATTATGGAGATTCAAATCAAATGTATAATTTAAAGTATAAGCTCCAGTACTAATTACCTTTCCTAGCAGCAGAAGTAGATCCTAAAGAAACGTCATTAGTCTTTCGCTTTTTGGTTACAGACTGACTGATAGAAGGTGTTGTGAAATTTCCAACTCTTTTGTTGCCTGGTAATGATACTGCCATAGGATTAGGTGCTTTGTTGTACGCAGAGCAGCCTGGGAATAAGAACATGTCGTTAGTTCCAGAAAACAAAATCCAGATAACACCAACCAAGATTAAGTTATACATCATCCTTTCGATGAAAATTGTCTGGAAACAAATAAACCAATTGGAAAATTTGGTGACCAAGTCTATAATCTATGTTACAGAAATTATTTCTGCGTAACGTACATATCATTTAGGTACATTATTGCAAAACAATAATCAATGATAAACCAAATAATAGCCCAAACGCTCTATTTAGGAATCAAGATCAACACTAAGGTAGTAATAATTGCAAAGACTAGTCACAGAATGAGTATAAACCGGAAGAAATCTACAGTACCTGAAGAAGAGACGCCTAAGTTGTTCTGTTGAGAAGTCGAAGCAATTGCTTGGATATCTGTCGGAGGAGCCACCGGGACCGTCGGAGCAGCCGCCGAGATCGCAGGAGGAGGAGGAGGAGCTGCGGCGGCGGAGTTATAAGCGTTCATCACATTTTGCATTCCAGTCAATAGATTTTGAACCCGAGTTTTCTCTTGATCCACTTTCACTTTCTCCTGATCCGTCACCATCTTCTCCTTTTTAAGTCGGATGTATTCGTTCAAGATTTCATCTAGGGGTATTAAACTGTTCGGAACCTAAGAAATCGAAAGGGGCAAAACGATGATAAGAGCACTAATAGATTAATCAATACAAGAAATAATATAAATAAATATTCCCAGATACTTACTTCACGAACTGGAGAATTGGAGATTAGAGAAGAAGCTTCAGATCTGAAGAGGGCTCGGGTTTTCAAAAAGCGATTATCACAAAGATATCGATCGACGAGGAACGCGACTTGAATCGGAGTAACTTCACCCTTGCCTATTACACGCTCGGAACTCTTGGGTCTGTTCGACCTCGCCATATCTACGAAACGCTAAGTTCGATTGTGAAGATGGAAAATTCAGAGCGAAAGAGATGATGACAAATTGAGAGAGTGAGGGAGAGAAAGAGAGTGAGGATGATTAAAAGAAGAAGACGAAGAGAGGAGCGGGAGATTGTGGAAGCTTTGAAACAGTTTATTTCAATTTTGCCGGGATTTTCTGTGTGGCGGTAACCCAATATTTGGTTAAGAGGGTAAAAAATTTTGAAGCCTTCAATAAATGTTTACTAAACCGTTCGGTTCAAGGCTTCTACGCTAATAATCGGAGCGTCCCGTTTGGACTGGCTCGTCCGAGAAAAATTTATGCATGAATTTTGTCATAACACACAGAAAAATAAATTAATAAACATTATGAATTAATATATTTCTGGTTTAAATTTAATTTTTGTGGAAGTCCAATTATAATAAACACAGGATAATACTCATGCTATAACCTGAAAATAATTTTTTTTTCAATCTATTTTCATTTAGGTTGTTAGATCTCTGGGATATTTTAAATATTATTTTCGATAACATTGGGCATAAATCCGATATCCAAAATCTAAATTAAAACTGACCCAAAAAATAGAAACCAAACCTGACAAAATATTCGAATGGGTCCTAAATTTATGTACCTAAAAAACCGAATCTTAACCCAAACCGAATTTAAAATCCGAACTTAAACTGGAACACATTAAAGAACAAAATGGGTATCAGATAAACTTTTATTAAATCTAGGCTTTTTTAAATTTAGTTCTATTAAAATTTTACTATTTTTTGAATTTTTATACATAAATACCCGAACCGAACCCAAAAAGTAGAAATACTCGAATGAATCCTAAATTACTAGACTCAAAAACCCGAACCCAAAAAGACCCGAACTGAACCCGAACCAAAACTCGAAATGCCCCGACCTAGTTTTAGAGGTGTTGTTTTTGAGACTCGGAACTCAAACCAAAATCAAGCAGAATTATAGGAATCAAACCCGACAAAATACTTTAATAAGTCCTAGATCTATATATTTTTAAAACCAAAACCAAACCCAAACCAGAACCAAATTATAAACTAAATTTTAGATTTTTAGAGTTTTTGTATTAAATGTTTTTATCAAAACCCAAAATCGATCTATACCGAACCGAACTTTATCCAGAAAATAAAAATATTCAAATATGTCTTAAACAAAAATAAGCAAAATATTGGATTAGATGAACAGAAGTTTGATAAAATACCAAAATGTGTCTTAAATCTATGTATCGGGAAAATCAAATCTAAAATCGAACCAAATCGATAACCAAATTTGTAACCGGTATATTTTTATTAAATTTTAGTTTTTAGAGTTTTTTCTGTTTAAATTTTTGTTAATTTTAAACTTTTATCTAAAAATCTGTAACAAAACTACTTTTAAACTTATTTAAGAGTTGTTATAAACCTTTGTTTAATTTTATCATAAAGTTTATAATCTTTGTTATAAAATATTTATGCTTAAATGAGGGGATAAATTCTTGAAGTTTCTTATTTGAAGTCATAAAATTGAATAATTTATAGGAACTCTTACTGTCTTTACATAATGGGATGTACATTCATATTTTTGCTCATTCATCAAACTTTCATTGCACCGTCAGTTGATACACAGTTTAACGCTTTCGATAAAGCCATTCTAGCCATTCAGGCACTACATAGTAAAACTTAAAAACATAATTCCTAACTATTTGGTTGGCCACTTCATTAGTTCATTCCCCTCTAGATGTAGAAACCTTACCATTGGTTCCTTCAGGGAAGGGAGTAAAAACTTAAATATCTTGAATCATTGGATTGAGTGTAACCAAACCATTCATCATAATTGTGCCGAGCTTCCACTGGCTAGAATCAAATTTAAGAATAACACACTCATATCCGATGGTGACCTTTGAATGAATTACCATCACAATGCTTCAACTATTTCAGTTTCTAGCACTGACTGCGGTTTTGGGAAAGTTTGATGTTTTATGTTAAACTAGAGTTTTTATGTCATTCACATCAAGCTGCCAAATTGTAACATCCCAGCTTTAGTTTATTTTTTTTAACAATCACTTAACTCTCAATAAGATGTACACACTGTTCTTTTGTTCCGTTGGTTCATGATTCAGATGTACAAACAAATTTCTAAATCCTGACATGTAATCTTTAACCCATTTCTACATCAATTTGTTGTTCAGAAACTCATTTGTCAAAGCCAATCAAAACCAAAAACCAAAACGAACAAATAATCAGATCTCAGCGTTTTCTGTTTAATGTCTGCAACTCCTATTTCGGAGATTAAAGAAAGATAACGCAGTTTAGTAAATAACATCATCGATCTGATAACAACCAACTACAACAATAATGGTAAGGAAGCTAAAAATTGGATCTCAGGTTTTTTATGGTTTATCTTCAACTCCTTGTAGGAGATTTGCAGATAGATAACGCAGTTTTAAAACTAATATATCATCGATCCAAATCCAAAAACGGAGCCAAATATAATCAAGCATTAAAAAATTGAATAGCATCTCAGAAATTGAAAAACCCCATTTGTTTCTTCACTGGCAATCAAAGTGCAAGGATAACAATTTTTTCATGGATTCATCATCGATGCTCTATTATAACAAAGCCTAGAAGAAAAAAAATCAGCACAACCAAGAGATCAATTAGAAAGAATCGGCCAAGTCTCCGAACGGATTTTTCTTTATCGATGGCTCTCAGAGATATTTATATAAGCTGCGGATAAAAGAAAAGAGAGAAAAAACACAGAACAAAACCCTAGCCTTCTGTTTGGTAACGTATATATGTGTAACCGTCACATGGAAAGGATACAGTATCCTTTAAAGATGCTAACATCGTGCCGTTTTTTTTTCTTTTTTTTTGGTTTGAAACGTTGTGCCGTTTTGAAAACCATTAATCTCTGTCGTGGAAACAGAACCTCCACAAGAAGCTTATTAGTAATGTAGGAATGCTCTGAATCACACAAACCAGAAACGTGTCAAACTACTTCTGCAGTTTTAGTCATCGAGCGAATAATGAACATGATGTGTCTCTGAATTTTCAACCAAAAGCCAAAATACGAATTGGTGTTTATCGATATCTTCTTCGTCTTTTTTCTATAAATATATTAAAATATTTAGTTACATACCATTACGAAATGCTCACCACACATTTAAGAACCAAACTGATAAATAACAGTTCTCCTATGGGAATAGTTTTTGGTAAAGCTTACATAATGGGAATGGTTTTTGGTAAAATCGCCGTGGAGACTCCAAAGTACACGGTGATTAAATCCGGTGATGGTTACGAGATCAGGGAATATCCACCAGCTGTTGCTGCGGAGGTCACTTATGATGCGTCGGAGTTCAAAGGCGGTAAAGATGGAGGCTTTCAGGTTTTGGCTAAGTACATAGGTGTGTTTGGCAAACCAGAGAACGAGAAACCGGAGACAATTGCTATGACTGCTCCGGTGATCACCAAAGAAGGTGAGAAGATCGCGATGACTGCTCCGGTGATCACTAAGGAGAGTGAGAAGATTGAGATGACTTCTCCGGTGGTGACTAAGGAAGGAGGAGAAGGAGGGAAGAAGATGGTGACTATGCAGTTTCTGTTGCCGTCGATGTATACGAAGGCGGAGGAAGCACCGCGTCCGACGGATGAGAGGGTTGTGATTAGGGACGTAGAAGGTAGAAAGTACGGTGTGGTTAAGTTTAGTGGTATTGCTTCGGAGAATGTGGTGAGTGAAAAAGTGAAGAAGCTAACGAGTGATCTTGAGAAAGATGGGTTTAAGGTCACCGGGGATTTCATTCTTGCTAGGTATAATCCGCCATGGACGCTTCCTCCGTTTAGGACCAACGAAGTCATGATTCCTGTTGAATGAATGATCCAAAGTTTCCAGCTTTTGATCTCAAAGAACTTGTTTGTTTCACTTTGTGTTTGTAGTAACAAATATAACAGAAAGAATAATGTATACAATGTTAGCTTTCGATCTTAATTTTCTGTAGAATGAAGTAATCAAAAACAAACTTGTTAATCTTACAATGGTCAAGACGACGTTGGAGAATTGTTTTGGGTTGCATTAATTGTAAAAGGTTAACCAGAAAAAAGCTTAAAAACAATGACAATTAAGTTAAAGAGCATGAGAGGAAGCCTCATGTAATGGCAGGCGTGGATGAGACCAATGATTTGGCCTTTGAGAGAATTTCTTCTACCCGTTTGGTGTAGTTCAGCGAGCGTCCATCCTTTGGGAGCTAGAAAACGGTCTTCGTTGAGGATAGCCAATGCGTTTGCAAATAGTAACAAACCTTCCATCAGTGTCCAGAATCCCATGATTTATCTGCAACACACCAGCAACCGAGAATGATCAAGAATCATGCATAAATAGAAAGGAAACATACATATACAGCTTAAAACATCAACGAAAGTGAACACACTCTAGATGAGTGGTTCAGTGTAAGCCATTAACACAGGCAAGAGATGATCTTGATTTCAATTCTAACACATGAAGACGCCTCTGCAGTGAGCTTGGGAGGTCCTAGTTTTTCACGATTCCGTGTTTGGAAGGATAAAACTGTTGCCAGTTTTCCAGCGTTACCTCGCAATGAAATTCTTAAGTATCGCCAAAATAGCTAAAAGTTCCCTAGAGCTAAGAACACTTGACATGAGTTTCTCATGATGTGGATTCAGATAGTGTAAACCTCAAACATCAAACCGTATATAGATTAAGAAAATTGGATCCTCATGCTCAGTAGCTGAAAACTAGGATGCTATTTTACATGAGCATCACATATCATATAGTTAATCTAAGAGAGAAAAAGGGAATATAGAGCAGATGTATGCATACCGAGTAAAGTAAACTTGTTAGAATGTCCTGGCAGAATATCTGCAGAAACAGATGAACAGATTTCATCAATCAGTCTATGTCTATGGCTTAACTTATAATGACAAGGATGTTATAAGATACAGAAACTAAAGTAATCCAAATCCTGTGTAAATATAGAGGTCAAATACAAATCCTAGTTATAATTATTTCATCGAAAGATTCATGATTTCTAGAAATATTCTAGCAAACTGATTGATTGATCTTCTTCCTAAGGAAATAAACCCCAAATCTCAC
Organism: Lepidium aucheri; assembly: GCA_900406435.1. NCBI lineage: Eukaryota > Viridiplantae > Streptophyta > Magnoliopsida > Brassicales > Brassicaceae > Lepidium > Lepidium aucheri. The sequence continues at coordinate 11,417 of OVBA01003349.1, read as the reverse complement.
AACCAGCTTTACCACCCGTATGGAGGAACGATTCCAAACAAAAAGGATCGAACTTTAACCAAAAAGACTCATTAGTAGGCTCAATCCCCAGAAAACTGAGAGCTGAATCAAGTCGAAAGTGCAATTTCACGGGAAAGTGTAACCCCGCGGAAATCAGCAGCTCGACAGAGAATATAGCATCGGAAGAAGAAGGAGAGAGATACTTACAGGTGAGTTGAGATCGACAGAGCAGATAATTGAACGAAGTTCACAAAGCCTGCGATCTGTTTTTCGCGTTTCTTACTTTTAACTATCAATAAATAAATAAACAGAACCGGATTTACTTTTCGAGGGTTTGACCCAGTTCAAATCTATTCGGGTCAGGACCCAGTTCTACAACTGCAGTTTTTTTTGTTTTTTTAATTCATTGTTTTTATCTCTGTGAGGATGAGACCAAGGAAGCATGTAAAAGAGCAATCAACATAGAAGCTCGAGTCTTCATGGTGAAAATGCAGAGACCAATTTTGCAGGGAATCAATGTATCATGTATAATTCGTACTCCGATGTTACAATGAGATGTTACATTGATGTTACAATGAATATTTGTGGTCACACTAATAACAAACAACGATGTGATGAAAGAATAATGGACCAAGAAAAAGCACAAATACTGCTCTGCTTTGTAAGGATCACTCAACTCTCTATTGGGATTTCTAATCAGCTGCTCTGAAGAGACACAAAAGAAACAACAAAACATGTTACATCTTTGATGCTTCTGTATATGGTGGAATCAATTCTACACATATGTATGGATCTTCCAAGATCTTCTTCTTCTTCCTTTCCTATATTGTACAAGAAGGCTAATAAGCGTTTGAATCAATGTGTTGTATAGTGTTCTCTATGTTCTTTCTCCTATCTTGAAGCACTCTTCTTCCATTGATCTGTCAGTCCTGAGTTCTTCCAAAGTTGCTCAGGTTGAGATTTGTTACAGATGCAATCTGGTTGTGGGTTCGCATAGAAATTCTCCTCTAACCGAGGGAATTCACCGGGTAATCTAGAATAAGGCGCTCCAATCCTGTTTCTATGTAATCTCTTCACCTCTGAAGAAAACTCATCCCAAGACATCACACCATTGTCAAAATGATCTATCAGCCTCACAAAATTTAACCTGCCATTCAGAGACTCCATCAGTCAGAAGTTCAAAATACTAGGCAATAGCACAATGAATAGTAATGCTTGATTCAAACCTGTCTGGATTGATAGTCTTCTTAAACCCTTCAAATCTACGGTGCCCCTGTACCGCCTTAGCCATATTCCCATCATATGTATACACAAAAACGTCACTTTCTAGTGCCACAATGTAATCCAGCGCAGCCAGACGGTTCTGGTATGGCTTAAAGGGCTCTAACTCTTCTTCAGTTGCTAAGGTTGAATGAGCAAAAACGTTTGGGTACTCTTCTCGGAAAGCATCCATACTGTTTCCTCCATAGATTTCACCAGCAACTATGTATACAGTCGTGGAAGATGGATATCCCATTGCCTTGAGAAATATGGCTGCTTCTCGAGGAGACATAGGGCAACCACCTTGGATCCGTCTCTCCCTACTGTCAATCTCTTTTTCCTTCCAATGTTTAACATTGTACCTCATAATTCTCAGCTCTTCCGCTTCCCCGGCTGTGAGATTGTGGCTGCAGCCAGTAAAGGCAAGCATATCTTTCTCGTATCTGCATTTTAGATTCTTGTTTTTCAACCAACCCGTGTCTCAAAAAATACAATGAGAGATGCAAAAAGAAACTTCACAATACCTTAAGTGCAAAGCAATGAAGGGTTCACTGTTGTTTCGTAACCGGTTAACCAGAACTTCCCCGAAGTCCTGAATCTCCTTGGAGTAGCCTAATGCTTGGTAATTAGCACGGCATCTCAGCCGTTGGATTGATGGTGGCAGGCCATTATTGGCCAGGCGTGAATCCGTGTGTGTGAACTTTATCACCTTATGTTTTTTCAAGAGCGGTAGCATCTCACTTCTATAGTAACTAGCCTGCAATAAAGCACATAACTTTTAACCACAGATACCATTGGAAATCCATGTGGGAATGGTAGAAACAAAGCTCAGACCTTGGACCAAGAAACAGGAGCCTTAAGGAGCGGTCTCATGGCGGCATACCGAGGAGGCAAGTACTCGACAATGTCAACGTCATCTTTCAATACATTCATGAAATGTCTCCAGTCAAAAATGTCTTTAAAAGTGCTGCAAATGACAAAGAATAATTCTTCAAATTCCACTTCTTTTCTTGGGGAATACTTTGTCATGTAGAGTAAATAAGACTAAACCTCGGATCAGTCCAGAAAGATTCATGGTCAAGGAGAGGAAGAACAAGAGTGGCATTCATAATCTTTGCAGCAGCAACCATGTCACATATCTGCATTGTATTTGAATATCAATAAAGAAAGGTAAGAACCAAACATCATCTCTATGTTAAAATACTTGGACATTAACTCACCCCAGTTCTCATCTGATTCAATCCGCCATTAGCGTGTACTAAAAGATAACCGTTGGTTTTCCTGCGCAGCCCTGATTCAAAACACAATATTCAGAAAACCACAAACTGTAACTCTCACTTGAAGAATCATTATATGCAAGATAAAGCTTACTTGAACGGTTCTTGGGACGTGTCACACACTGATGATAATTTCCGCTTTCAGGTTTCTGCCATATTTCCAGAATCTATACAAAAACAGACCCAAATCCCCGGATAATTAAGTCAGACAGAAAACTAAATTTGGCTTCATACGTTAATGACAAACAAAGTTATAATTCTAGTCAAAGTTCATAACTTGCAATCAGAGTTTAAAAAGATAAAAACGTTGCAAAACCCAAAAGACTTTTAACATTTAAGATCCTTCCAATAAATTAATTAAAGAGTCACCATTCATCAGATTTTGGCACAAAGAGACAAAATCTCAGGTCTTTTCGTCTGATAATTCAATAATGCATCGGTTTCAATAATAATAAGTTTAAGGTCAATGAAAACTGAGGAAAGTAGTGATCCACACCAAACTTTGGCAGCTAGGATTCATTGACTATTATTACTCGTCAAATTCTTTTAACGAATCTCAGAAAATGGAAGGGAATTTTGATTAGTAAAAGCCAAAAAGATTTTGATTAGATAGTGACATTCCCAGAATTCCACGTTGTCTCCTACGTTACCTACCCCACTTTTTCTATTAAAAATTTCCCGAGAAAAAAAAAAAACAAGAGAGCGCGAAATTTTGTTCATAATCGGATCATTGATCGTAAGAACTCTTCAACAAAGTTAAGAAACAGATTCCAAATTGGCTCCTTAGTGGTTTCTGGGTTTTGATCAAAAAGCTTAAAACTTGATTCCCGTCTGATTTTCTCGAGAAAAAAAACACAGAGAAAATGTATCAAAAATTGGTAAAAACAAAACTGATCACATGCATTGATTGGTCAAATGACTAAACTAATTCTAGAATTCGATGTTCCTCCATTGAGCATCAATCAATAAAAAACTCCAAAACGCGTATAGCTAAAAAAAAACAAAATTTCTCGGGAAAATAAATTCTCAAACTGCAAGGAGGAGAAAAAGAAAACTCACGGGAAGATTCTCAAGGACGAGCCTCGATTGAGAAGAAGCAACATTCTCCGTCATTGCGTGTTGAGCCATCGACCAATCGTCGTGTACGGAGCGTACAACGAGCTCATTCAAATCTCTGCGGTGAGCATGGTCAACGACTCTCCCACTCATAAGAGATACTCGAAGGAAGAGAGAAGCAACAACGAGAATCATAAGAAGACCCAAGATCCGACGGCCAACATTTCTCCCAGAACATAACCACCAGCCTTGACCAATCACAGCCGTTGATCCACAACCATCGCAGAGAAACGGTAACCGTAGTTTACGGAGAAGAAAGTAGCGAATAGTAGCGTTGTGATGATGATAATGATGATCATGGTGATAATGGGATCCGCTTGAAGAGGAACCAATCGAAGAAGGTGAAGAACACGCGCCTCCTTGAAAACCGTTATCAGCGTCGTCTAAATCGGGAGAAATAGCGATGTTGACTGTGTTGTTGCAGTAATCAGAGGAAATGGAAGGTCGTTCAGAAGTAGTTTCGAAGGAATCTCCGACACGGCGACGTGTAGTGGTGGGTCCGGCAGTTAATGGTGCAACGGCCAAAGGGCTTGCACCAGCGGCGGACATATCGCCGGGTGAGAAGTGAAAATCAAAATCGGAAAAGCGCCAAATAGAAAAAAGGAATTGATTAGAGGAAAGAGAGAGGAATTGGGTTTATTAAAGAGAAAGAGGGTTAGTAGTGGTTGGGCATGTTTTTTCTTTTTTGGTTTTTGGTTTGTGTAATCAGCCACCACCGTTTTCTTCGGCCAAGCTTTTGAGAGGCGTCTGATGTTTTTTCCTTAATCTTTAATCTCTCTGTTCATTTCATGTTTTCGTGTGTGTGTATATATACATAGTACACATTTATGTTTCTATCTGTGGGGCTTCTGTTAATCATTTAAATTGGTAGTCATGGGCATTCCGAGATAAATTGGTTATCGGTTCGGTTTCTTCGGATTATTCAGTTTTTCAATTTTAATATTTAAGATTCATTCGATTATAAAGATTTGATTCGAGAATTTGGTTTGGGTTCGGTTCATTTTTGGAATTATATAATATCAATGGATTCGGTTTCAGATCAGTTATTTTACCTAAATACATGTTTATTACTAGTTTTAAGTCTAAATGGTTTGATTGGATATGTTTAGGTTCGAATAAAGACATTATGCCCTACGATTTCAGTTATATTTTGGGTTTAATTCGGGTTTGTAATCAAAAACTATTCGATTATTTGGATACATTCGAAGTCTAAATAATTCGGTTGAATCGATTTGGATTCGGATTTAGATTTCGGTTATGAAATTTATGCCCAGAACAATAAATTGGGTTCATTTTACATTTTTATTTTTTTGGACTTTTGGGTCATTTCACAAACTCAATCATCTTATTCTTCTTAGTATTTGGATGTTTCTTTTCTTTTTCTTCTTCTTGTAGATTTTGATAAATGTCATTCTCATACAATCAACTTCTCAGTTACATAAGTATGACATATGGAAAAGAAAAAAAAAGTCTATTTAAGAATACCATTATGATATGAAGAAGAAATATTAAAAAGTTTCGGATTACAGTGGTTGTTGTTAGATTCTTTATTCTAAGAGACAATAAAACTGTCGAGTTCTTTTTTAATTTAGTTATTAAATTTATCTAGTTAACCATTCTGATATTTACGGTTCGATTCCTCTCTTTTACACAATTAATAGATTAAATAAGAATTACAGGGAATAGGCTTAAGCTATATATAAATCGGGCCAAAACTGATTGTAATTCTACAACTAAGTTTTTTTTCTTTTGAAATCGTATATGATTTTAAATCTTTGTCTCTTTTATATCTAATTCATCTACCTTTAAATGAAAAAGCTAATTTAGATAGTCAAAAGATAGTATATTTGGTAAAGAAATTGCATGAACAAACTTACAAAGACATTGAGAAACGGACCAAAATGTATACTCAACGAGCAAACAAGACCCTAAAGTGTTGGTCAATTTATAAAACATTATGATTTACAGTGACAACTGATAAAACATTTTCACAATTCAAGAAAAACGTAAACCGTTAAGGTAGCTGACAATTGGTCAATAGAATATAGCCATAAACATCAACCACTTCATCCAATTGGCTAAAAAATAATTATGATTATCTTTTTGACAAGTAAATATTATCTCAGCTACAGAAAACGAAAACATTTTTGGTCATTTGTAGATGTTTGAATAACAGAAAAAAACCTAAATTTATATAAACTTCAAGAATTAGACTCAGATTAGTCTGAGCCGAGATATTAGATTCTCCAATTACATAAAAAACTATAAACATAAACAAATTATGTATCTTTTTTAATGTTAAACTCCCTGTTACTTATACATTATAATTGTCTCGTCTTATTTTAAAGTATTTATTGCTCAATATATTAAAAAGTCAATCGCATGTTTTTGTAAGAAGCTAAGCTTAGCTGGAAATGGCAGAGGATGCAATTGCCTTCAGCAATCAGCATCTATGTAAAAGCTGGTCCATATGATCGCATAGACAAAAAAAAAAGAAGATAATTTAACATATTTGGCTTTTTTCCTAATAATTAGATCGATAAAATTTGATTTATAAAAATATTTTTTCAAAGTTTTAAATAAAAATATTATAAGAGATATACAATTTCTTAAATTGAATTATGATGGAAAAAACAGTAAAAATAGACATAACCATCTAATAAAAAACAGGGGCTCCTACAACAATTATAAAAAGTTTTTGTTATTTCTTAAAATTAAGGAAAAATTACTTAAATAGCACACATATTGATAAAAATGACTAGATCAATATAAATTAATTTTTAATTTTTATTATGTTTTCCATACCAAAAGTACCCTTATAAGTATTTGATAACAAAAACGTAATTACAAGAATGTCATTATTATTTTTTTCCACATTTGCAAAAAATCCTACGTGGCAACAAAACTGCCTAGGTGTATTAATGAAACTCGACCTGAGAAGTTTTCGGTGAAGTTATGGTTGAGTTACATGCAGAAGGCTGAGTTTACAAATCAGCTGACTTATGATTTGGTAGGCTGATTTTACCATTAAAATCAGCTGTATGTACTGGCTGACTTATGAAATTTTGGCTGATTTAAATACAATAGACATGGCTAACTTTTACTCCCACGGCTGATTTACCAAAACTTTGGCTGACTTTTCTTTATGATGCGGCTGACTTAATTAGGATACGGCTGATTTATGTGGCTGATTTATTAAATTACGGCTGAATTAATTGATCTTTTAATGGCTGACTTATAGTAAACCAGCCATAACGAGGCTGATTTACTAGTAGGTCAGCTTGTAGTGGCTGAGTAAGNACTAGTAGGTCAGCTTGTACTGGCTGAGTAAGTAATTTCTAAATAATTACTATAATAGTATGTGTGACGGCTGGTTTATACTACATCACAGCTGACTTATTGTTTTCACCTGACTTAATTTGTTTGATGGCTGGTTTTAAAAACTTGTAAAATTACTGAAATAGTTTTTATAGTTACGACTAACTTACCAATCTCTTTAATGGCAGATTTACTTAGGCGGACTTATAATTTCATACAGTGGCCTGGTTCCATGTCAGCAAACATGAGCTCCACATCAACTCGTAATAACGTATATTTAGGTTAACCATCCGCCGTCTCCAACCTTCTAGTTCATCCAATTTTCATCTCGCCCCCTATTTCGTCTCAGTTTGGAGATCTATACTTCAATGGATTATGTAATTATAGTTTCAGGGAAATGGGTTAAAAAGGATCGATATACATTTAATCTCGATGGTAGAGGTTGCATAGTTCTACAAATTGAAGAACAAACAACCTACAACAATCTTGAGAAGATGATAATGGAGGATTATGGGCTGGATTCTAGAAGGTGTCAAATTAAGCTGAGCTATATGTTCTCCTCTAAAAAATTGAAAAAATTGTCTCAAGATACGCCCCCAGTTTTTGTCTGAAACACTCGTCAGTTGCAAAGCTTTCGTGGATTAAAAAAAATCGACGAGTTACGTCTTTGTATGGAGGTTACAGAAAACAAATAAAGTGAACTAATTCAAAAGAGAAATTCGAGTGATAAGCTGAAACCGACATTTTCTGAGGTCTCAAAAGATGAATTTAGGATTGATTCCAATGAAATCTGCAACAATAATACAGACGAAGTCGAATCTGAAGATGAAGAAGAGGGCAAATCTGAAGTCGAAGAAGAAGGCGAATCTGAAGATGAAGAAGAAGGCGAAGATGAAAAAGAAGGCGAAAATGAAGAAGAAGGTGAATCTGAAGATGAAGAAAATGATGAATTTGACACCAGGTTTGATATTGTTGACGACCCAGACGGTGCATCATCTGATGATGATAATTTTAGTTTACTAGGAAAGCCTATTGAAGAAGATGAAGATTCACCTAATTTGCCTCCAAAGAAGAGACTCCACAATATTCCAAAGCATAATTTGAAAGGATTTGATGTGTTTCTCAGGTTGGAGTTGTCTTCACTAAATATTGCTGTTGGACAGCGATATGCCCGGAAAGAAGATCTGGAAACCTGCCTAAAGCTTCTAACGGTTAGGGATCGTTTCGACTTTGATGTGCAAGTATCCAATACGGAAGTGTTTATTGTTACGTGTTGGGTTCACAGATGTAGTTGGAGAGTTCGTGCTTCTTCCTAAGGAAAATCTCCAGAGTTCTATATTCGTGTCTATGTTAACACACACACATGCTCTGTAACTGAGCGTTCCAACCGTTCCCGTCAAGCAACACCGGATATTTTAGGAGCTTTGTATAGAGATTTTCTCGGCGACATTGATCAATCAGTCAAACCAAAACATATTCAGGTGGTTTTTACCAAGCAATTTGGTATCAAGGTAAATCTTATACGGCTGATTTATATATATATATATGAAACGGCTGATTTATTTATATGATACGGCTAGTTTATTTATATGATACGGTTGATTTATTTATATGATACAACTGATTTATTTATATGATACGGTTGATTTAATTATATGATACGGCTGATTTTAATATATGATACAACTGATTTATATATATGATACGGCTAATTTATTTATATGATACGGCTGATTTTAATATATGATACGGCTGATTTATATATACGATACGATTGATTTATCAATTTTTACGGCTGATTTAATATCTCGTCTACTGCTTTCTCAATAGATGGATTATTGGAAGGCCCATAGAACGTTACGCTTTGCCAGACAGCTTGATACGGCAAGCCTTCAGAAGGGTTATGAAGACTTGCCTTCTTACCTATATATGATTAGAAGAGCAAATCCTGGTACAGTTACGCGTCTACAACTAGATGAAGAAGGAAGATTCAAGTACTTGTTTATTTCTTTTGGTGCAAGCGTTAGCGGATTACAGTTTGTGCGGAAAGTAGTCGTCGTCGATGGTACATTTCTACATGGAAAATACAAGGGAACCCTTCTTACAGCACTAGCTCAAGATGGTAATTTTAAAATTTTTCTAATANTTTTCCAATAGCTTTTGGTGTAGTCGACACCAAAAATGATGATTCGTGGCACTGGTTTTTTTCGAAACTCAAACTTGTTGTTCCTGATGAGAGGGGTCTGGCGATCGTGTCCGATAGGCATAAGTCAATTAGTAAAGCAATTAGAACTATTTACCCTTTAGCGGCCCGTGGAATCTGCACATACCACTTGTATAAGAACATTTTGGTCCGTTTCAGAGGTGGACACTTGTTTCATTTGGTCAAAAAAGCTGCCAATTGTTAAATTGGTTAGTGAATTTAAAGTTCTTCGGATTGATTTTGAACTGCTTGTACCGCTGTATCCAATTACTAACAAACCACTTGTCAAGAAAGCAAATTCTTTCACTGTAGAATGGACTTGGAGATTTTAGCTGTCGGATCCGAAGGAGTCTCATGAAAGCAGAGATGTGCTGAAATAAAATGTCATCTGTTATTAACTCAGTCATAATATAAAAACAAATCAGTTGTATAGTATAAAAAAGTAAGCCGTGAAATGAATAAAAAGTAAGCCGTGAAATGAATAAAAAGTAAGCTGTGAAATGAATAAAAAGTGAGCCGCGGAATGTATAAAAAATCAGCCATTTTTACTTACATCATCGCCTAACCAACCAAACCCCTCTTCTGGCCAATGTTTTCGAGGGGTGATCAGAACACGGTAAAAATAAATCTCCATTGGTATCTCCGGTGGCTTCGCAGTAAGTGGAATATGCCTGACAAAACAATAAACAGAAAATTAATACAGTTATAATTGATACGAATGAACAAACGTATGGATTTCGTGGCATACTCATATGGACGCAGGTAGACAGTAAGTGCTTCCCATTTCCATGGGTCCACTGATTTTAGTGGATCATAGATTCCTGCTGCAGGCGTGAGACCAGGCCTCATTAGAGTTAAACCGCTGTTTTCGATAGGCGGGGACGATGGTGGAGGAAGATATGATTTCTTCGAGGGATCACCAACAGCATTCAACTTTTCAATGTTTTGCAAGGCAGATTGCATATGAGCTGTGAGTCGTTGAGTCCTTAACTTCTCCTCGTCATTATCTTCCGGATCAGACAACACTTTGTTCTCTTCTTCCCTGATCTTNGACAACACTTTGTTCTCTTCTTCTCTGACCTTTTCAGTAATGTCAACGAAGTCACTGTCAGCATCAAGTCCCACAGCTTTGTTGGCATTTACAACTGGTTGGTTCAGGTCTTCGAAGTCACTAGTATCCACCAAATGTGGAACCACAATCCCCTTGTCGCACCCACTTTTCGCCTTCAAGACAATCTTACTAATATATTTTCTCTGCTTCTCATCCTTTTCCGTCAGGCCAATCACCTTCTTGACCTGTTTCACCTTCTTGACTGCGGAATCTATCTTCAAAGTTTTGGACTTCTTTTTCTTGGCCTCATGTTTCTTTGTTTTCTCAACAAAATCCCAAAGAACTTTATCATCAGGATTCAGGAGTTGTTTAGGCTGTAAGCAAAGGAGAAAATTAGTTAATAAATCAGCCATATAATTGATAACTCAACTTTAGATAATTGATAACTCAGCCATATAATTGATAACTCAACCATATTATTGATAACTCAGCCATATAATTAATACCTCAGCTATATAATTGATACCTGAGCCATATAATTAATAACACAACTTTAACTTTGCTGTATAAGTATAAATAGCCTATTCAGATAAACTTACCTTACTAGTGTACTCTTGCTCGATGTTGATCTTTGAGTTGCCATTATTAAGACCCGATGGGTCGATATCCTCATGAATGGGTTCATGAATGGATAGCTGAAGAGGTGTCCGTGATTTCATTAGCTTCATCTCTGTTTCCAGCATGCCAACTCTTTCTTCAACGGAAGTAAACCATTTACCATAATGCTCCTCAACTTTGGCAAAAACCTTGGACTCTATGGTACGAACCAGTCCGTCAATGTTAGTCTCCATTGTACCAAATCTAGTGTGTAAGTTCTCAACTAGTTGATAAATGGTAGGCGTGCTCGATTTTTTCATATCCTACATAGAAAATCATGTTGGAAACTTAAACCAAAATAGGTATGAAAAGTAAAATATTCAGAAATAACAGTTACTCTTACTTCACTTCCAGTGTTGTCAGTGTTTTCTGACCGAAAGACCTCTTCATCAGCATCGGCGTCGTTTCCTTTATGTTTCTTCTGTTTCTTCTTTGAGGGTTTGGCAAACTCGACTTTCTTAGTTTTTTGTTTCTTATCAGACTAAACGGCATCGGTGTCCTTTACTTTTTTGATAGGGTAAACGTCTTTATCAAA
>OVBA01003348.1:0-28488 GCA_900406435.1 Lepidium aucheri | reverse complement strand
ATCTCATGATCTTTGTTAGGTAGCTCCGTGACTACCTTGCGACCAGGCCTTTCCGACATGTAGAAAGTCCCCTTACCGGTGGGCGCCAAAATGTTGATGCTAGAACTCAACACTCGTTATTAAATTGAGGAACTTCGAATCAAGTACTTTTATTAGATGAAAATGGATTACAAACAAAGGCGAAAGAAATCTTTCAAGCTCTAGGATTGTTCTCTCCCGTTTTTCTTGTCCCTATTCCTAGGTTTTGGACTATTATTTATAGGCTTTTGCTCTAGGGTTTTGGAGAAGATCCTCTCGAGATTCTCCGAGATTTCCTCCTTGATTTTAGGTGAGCTTCGCAGAGATTGGTTGCTCGCTTAGTCGGCTACGCTCTCCCGGCTTCGCATGCTCGCCCCTCAGATGTTATGAGGCTCGCTTTGCCACCTGCTCAGCTCGGCCCACCTTCTCTTGTTCTTCGTTATTGGGCCTCTTCAGCCTTTTGGACCTGGTACCAACAATCCCTAATATACGACATTCAGGCTTAATACGAATAATCATCCAATATAGCTTTTCTGATGTATGTTCTCTCAATCAAAGTTAATTCTTAGTTCTTCCTCGAGCGAAGAAAAGTGGAAGAAGTTTTTCTAGAAAGACCATTAGTTTGTAAAACTAACATACCAATTTGTTCTTTTTTCAATTATACCACAATTTTGCATACAAATTTATCAATTTTTCTTTATAATTAATTAATTAAAATTATCTAATTCTTATATAGCCGCATTACTCGGGATTATAGAATTTGAGATACAAATCAAATTTTTGTCATGACAAGAAAAATTTGTTGAACCGGACAAGCTAGATAACCTAGCAAGACCCAAGGTGGAACATCTGAGAGGTCACTAGTTTAAATCTTAGTTGTGCGGGAAAAAATTATTTCCGGATCCACAAAAGTTATTTTTCATTAAACGAAATCAATAACAAATAAATATGTTAACTGAAAAAAAACACATAATATTATCTCTCTTAATAAAACCAGATTTGCTGAGTTCTTTTTAATTTAATAATTAGAATAATCCAGTTAATGATTATGTAAAGGTGTCAAGTGTGCCGGCCAACGTCCATTTGAACTATCCATAATGCAATTTTTTTTTTCTGTGATCATAGCATGCTAGCCCGCTTAATCCGCAGTCCATAAAATAATTTTCAAATGTGCCCTGCTAAATTTTGCGGACAAGCGGACCAGGCCGTGGAATATTTTTTTAATATTTAATTTTGAATTCATTTGTTTAAAAAATATTTAGAATAATGATATTAAGTTTAAATATTTAAAAATAAGAACTTAAAAATTTTACAGATATAAACAAAATACATATATTTTTATATGATAGTCTCATATATATAAATATATATATTGATATTAAACATATATAAAAAAATATTTTTTATTGAGAAAATAACAATTAAAATTATTTAAAAAATAAGTAAAATGGTAAGAATTCTAGAAAATCTTATAAAATATTATTGTTTCACAAAATTGCTATATTTGATAAAAATGGTTATTGAGAAATTTCAAATAGTATTTGTATCATGTTTAAAAATATATAAAATCTTGAATTTCAATTTTTAACCAAAGAAAATCTTATTTAGGAAAAATGCTTTTAAAAAGGTTTTGATTAGTTTTAGAGTAAACTTTTGAGAATATTAATAATCAAAAACTATGTAATAATTATGAGAATTTTAGGTTTTAATAAACTATGTATTATTTTTTAAAATAATACATAGCTCACGGATCGACCAGTGGTGTTCACAAAGTTTTAACTCTATGAATTCTACTGCAAGTGCACAATATAGTAGTAGTACTTAGGAATCAAATTTACAAAGAACCAATCTTGCATTTTCAATCACTTAATCCTAATTAAAACTATACCAATAGAATAATCTAATGTAAACTAACAACTTAATTGGTAAAAGAATAATCTAATGTAAACTAACAACTTAAATGATTTGCAATATAATAAAAAGCATCATGCATTGGGTATTCATCAGGAAATAATAAGCAATCAGGAAAATTATTCAGAAACAAATAGGCACCACTCTCGACTTGAACATAAAGGTTTGACAAATCCACTATCGTGGTATTTTTCACTCTATCAAACAACCTAGAGATCCTAACTATCGTTGGTTCCAGATTCTAGATAGGCTTTAACAAGCAGGTTCAAATATCCACAACTAATCCTAACAATCAGCTATCGTTGGTTAGATTCAATTGCTCATCTATGCTAGTTCAGGAATTCTACAAGCTTTTGGAATATACAACCACCTATGATCACAGATTAGGTGATCAAGATAATCTAAGCATTACACACAAGCATAAATGGAGAATTCTTTAGATCGGATCCTATTCAATCCCTAATCATTGATTCATAAATCCCTAGAAACCCTAAATCTGATTACGTGACTACTCAGACATGATTAAACAAACAATAGAAGGCATAATGATGAAAAACATGAAATTCGATTTTATAATAATGATAGGGTTTAGAAATCTTCTCAAAAGTGTGATGGAATTCTTCTCCCTGATTACAAGATACTCTCTGAGTCAAAAATGATGTCTCTCTCTCTCTCTCTCTCTCTCTCTCTCTCTCTCTCTCTCTCTCTCTCTCTCTCTCTCTTTCTAAAGCGATAAAATAACTATTTATATGATCCTAAAAACGAATGTGTAAAACAGGAAAATTAGGTCTTAAACTTGCACGCTCAAGGATTGACTGATCAGCCCCCTTGATTGCTTGATCTGTCAAAGTCTTGTTCGATCAACGGGTCAAGCGATGCTTTTAATGTAGAGCCGATCGATCGATCCATGATGTGTAGGTCAATCACTGGGTCAAGCGATGCTTTCTGTGGGATGATGATCGATCGATCTTTGTGATGTAAGTTGATCAATGGGTTGAGCATAGCTTCCAATGGGGTAGTGATCGATCGATAAAAGGGTTGATTGATCGATCTCCAATATTTGATGAAAACTCCAGAAACTGCTCTGATTCATCCTAAGTCATGCTCTGTGTGTATAATCTGAAATAAACCTGTTTCTACCTGAAAAGACTCTAAAACACAAACAATGAATCTGAAAAAATGCAAATTAGTGAGCTAGAAACCGGTAAAAATGAGGTATATCAATTTCCCCAGACTTAGCTTCTTGCTTGTCCTCAATCAAAAAAGAAAAGACTAACACAATGATTCCACTCCAAAGAACTCGTTCGTCATTAGAACATTGCATATCAATTCCATAGTAAACCACACAATACTTACCTGTCATAATCTAGACCACTTTGTACTTCCCCCAGACTTTGACAACAACCCAAGCTAAACTCCACAATCCAAGCAAGTAATCCGAATTCACCATATCGACTTCCTAATGCTTATAAGTGTGGTCTCATCAAAGGAGTATCGATCAAAGGACACATGAATTCTTTTTCAGCCATAACCTGAACACAAAGACTATCTTCCTATGGTTCCTTTCCTCTCATTTTACTCACTTTGCAGCCGGTTTTTCCCTATTTACCTAGGGTATCATTTATTTTTTCTATCAGCTGCACAACCAATTTCTTCCTATTTACCTAGGGTATCATTGTATTTTTTATTGGTTGCCCAACCAATTTCTCCCTACTAACCTAGAGAATCATTGTATTTTTTTTATTGGTTGGTTCTTTAGTAACTCAAAGAATGTAAGCAAGAGTAGCACCGTTTGAGTTTTCCTCAGTCTACTAACATTGCATCCAACTTTGTTTTATAGTTACTTCAGAGATGGCACATTTACCACAAACACTTTGAAATGATTAAGAGAGGGGAACCATACTCACACACATAAGTCTTTCAGGACTGAAAAGAGGAATCTGATCCGATGCATACCAATCTCCTTGACAAGAAGAATAAGTCAAGTTAAGGGTGAAGCCGACACAAGATCTATCGAAAACCGACATGAATATGGGTGGTACTAAAGTAGTGTCATGCCTCTAGGTTTTTCAATAGTCAATAGATTCCTGACAAACAAACATTGATGGTACTTAGTTTATGACATGCAACACTCCTCAAAAATTATAGTTCTAGGCAAATCGGTTCTTAGAAGACAGCAATGTCAACAGAAATATCTTAAATAATAAAGCTAAAAACACGAAAACAAAAGAGAAAAAGGCTTTAGTCACAGCAAGTGTCCTTCCCCAGACTTACTTCACACCGTCCTGGTGTGTAAATAAACCTGAAGAAAATACGACTTACGCATAAAAATAAAACAAACATAAAGATAAATCAAGTTCGAAATGAAAAATAAAAAGATAATGGTGAGAAGATGTCATAGAATAACTAGGGATTCTGACTTTCTTGGCCCCCTGGTGCACATCGATGACATGGTAGGAAACAGTCAAGTGGCTGGTCATCCTCATCATCCAATCCCTCATCAGACTGACGTCCAGCAATGTCAGGTCTCGAAGCCTCTACTCTCCTACTGCTCTCAAGTCTCTCCTCAGTACGTGTGCTCATGCAAAAAAACAACAAGGATCTTCCTCAATGCATCCCAAAGGCATCTTCTCATTGAGTGCTTCCTCTTTTCGTTCTCATAATGCCAACACCTGTACTCCCTGTCTGTAAAGTCATTAGAGAAAGGAGGTACATCGAAGTCCTCACTATACTCTAGAATTAGATGCTCGAGAGTCTGAGCAACGTTGGGTTGTGGTGGTGGTGGTGTTGGAACTGCAGAAGATCTACACTGAGTAGTCCGTCGCTGAACATGCAGCGGATCTTCCTCAACTTTGGCGATCTGTGGATGAGTCAAGTGAGGCTCGAACATAACATTTAGATGACATGTGAGAGAAGTAACCTCAGGATCTGGAAGCTTGCACCAACAGGATTGTCAATCCCTAGCATAATACATCCACTTGTTCTTCTCTGCAAGGTAGCGGAAGTTAGTCAAAACTCTGTCATCCATGAGCTTAATCTTGTTGTTTCTCATATGAGTGTTGATGAGGAGAAAGATAGTATAGAAACCTTGAAGTTTGTTGATTTTAAGAATGCCCAAAGATTAAAGTTCTTCTCTTGAGATTAAAGAATTTGTAGCCTTCAATCGAAAGAGGAATCAATAGCAAACGCTATCTGAAATTTCAATAACCCAAAAACTATCCCCAATAGAATAATAAGTCTTTTCTTATAAGGAAGATTATGAAATTTAAACTTAGCTAAATCCTAGGGAGAATCCTAACTAATTTGAAAATAGAAAACAGAGCATGAAACTCTTGTTATTCGAACTTGAAATGACAACGTAAAGATAGAGAGGTGAGTAAGGTTGTCACGTGCTGCATCAGATCCCCGGGGTGAGAGAGGATTCGTCACTGAATCCGAATTGTTGCTGTCAGGTGTGAAACGCTGAAGATGTTTGACGTTGAAGACATTGGAAGTTTGAACATCAGCTGGCAACTCTACTCTATAAGCGTTTGGGGTAATGCGATCAATGATCTTCACAGGGCCAATCCGTTTTGAATTCAGTTTGTTATATTCATGTAAAGGTGTTCTGCTCTTTGTTAAATAGACCCATACCAAGTCACCAACATCAAAAAGAAGCTCACGTATATGCTTGTCGGCATTTGTTTTGTACTTTCTTGTGGAAGCTTGCAAAGTGGCTTCAGCTTGTGCGTGTATATCTTGAATGGTTTCGATGAACTCAATAGCTGATCCATGATGTTGTGTAGGGTCTGGTACGGTTAACAAATCCAATGGACCGCAAGGAACTTGACCATAAATAATACGAAAAGGATATAGACCCGTTGTTCGATTTGTAAAGTGGTTGTGTGCAAATTCGGCTTATGGAAGACGTGATTCCCAAGAGCGTATGTTACCTTCTACCAAACAACGCAACATGTTGCCTAATGACCGATTCGTCACCTCTGTTTGGCCATCAGATTGGGGATGGTATGTTGTACTCATATCCAAATTTGTCCCTAATAGTTTCCATAGAGATTGCCAGAAGTGACCCAAGAATCTAGTGTCTCTATCTGACACGATCGAAGTGGGTAAGCCATGGAGTCGATATATCTCTCGGAAGTATAATTATGCTACAGTCACCGTATCGATTATCTTCTTACACGCCATAAAGTGAGCCATCTTGGAAAATCTATCCACTACCACAAAGATTGAATCATTACCCTTTTGAGTTCACGGTAAACCCATGACGAAGTCCAAACTAACATATTTCCAAGGCTGCGTTGGTATTGGTAGAGGTAAGTAGAGACCGACATTAGATGCACCACCCTTTCCACGCTGGCAAGTGCGACAACGTTCAACAAATCACATTACATCCCGACGAAGCGTAGGCCAAAAATAAGAAGCGCAAATTAGCTGTAACGTTCTATCTCGTCCAACATGGCCTTCTTTGTGTAATTCTTAAATGATCTTATCTCGCCAACTACAAGCGGGAACACAGATTTGATTACCAAGAAAAAGAAAACCATTAATGAGAGAATATTCAGATCTTAGGCCGAGTTGGATGTCGTAGAGAATCGGACCATAAAAATGGTCTGTAGCATACAAGTCAGCAAAAGTTGAGAAACCCGGGACCGTAGGGTGTAATGTTGTCATCAAACAATGTCAGTGACTCAAGGCATCAACAGCCTTGTTAAATTTTCCAGATTGGTGACGAATTTCAAACGTAAATTGTTGCAAGAAGGCTATTCACGAGGCATGACAAGAGGAGACTTTCACTTGGCTATGGAGTTGCTTCAAGGCATCATGATCAGTGTAGAAAATGAACTCTTTGTGAAAGATTTAGTGTTTCTAACGCTTGATAGCTTGTACAACTGCATAAAACTTGATGTCATACGTGCTATAACGACTTCGTGCACCTGTCAAAGGTGCGGTTATTGTGCTAAAGTGAGCAACAAAGCGATGATAAAACGATGCTAACCCATGAAAACTACGAACATCCGCCACTGTACTTGGTGTAGGCCACTCTCGAATTGCATTGACCTTCGACATATCCATTGCTAATCCATCTTTTGACACAACTTTACCCAAAAACAGAATTTTCTCCACGCCAAATTCACACTTTTGTTTTGCCACATAAAACGTTTCATGTCGTAACATAGAAAGAATTTATCACAAGTGGTCAGCATGTCCCATCATCGACATGCTAAAAATGAGCATATCATCAAAGTATATGACAAAGAAGCGACCAATAAATGAACGCAACATTTGATTCATTACTCGCATAAAAGTGTTGGGAGCATTAGAGAGGCCGAAAGGCATAACCAGCCACTCAAACAACCTTTCACGAGTCTTGAAAGTCATCTTCCACTCATCTCCTGGCTTGATTCTGATTTGGGGATAACCATTTTTAAAGTCAAGCTTCAAGAAAACCATGGATTTGCCGACTTGGTCCAATAAATCATCAAGTCTTGGTATAGGAAACCTGTACCGGATTGTAATCTTGTTGATTGCCCTGCGGTCAACACACATAGGCCATGAACCATCTTTCTTTGGGATGAGAAGAGCTGGTACTGCTGCTAAACTCATGCTTTGCCGAACATAACCACGTTTGATCAGGTATTCGAATTGTCGGCGTAGTTCTTCATGCTCCTTTGGACTCATTCGATAGTGAGGATGATTTGAAAGTGTTGCACCTGGGACAAGATTAATGTGGTGTTGTATGTCATGTAGAGGTGGTAGTTGAGACGGTAACTCATCCGGAAATACGTCTGCAAAATCACGTAAAACTGATTGTAACTCATTCGGTATGACATAATCTTGGGCTTCCGGCTTTGTGATCGTCTGAGGAAGAACTAGCCAAGCAAAAAATATGTGTCTTGCAGCTCTGTTTCACACTCTACTATTGTACTCAAAAGTTGTGGAGCTCGCAATGCAGTTTTGCGGAAGAACCAAGTATGTGCAGAGGCGACGGGAACAACACGACCTTGCAGTTATCAAACATAAACTCATACGTGTTTCTGCGGCCATTATGCATTACATCATGATCATACTTCCAAGGCCGTCCCAAATGAGATGATTCACATCCATCGGAACAATGTTGAAATAAAATGCATCCTTATAGAAATTATCCATGGAAAATGAAACCATACATCGTTCGGAGATGTTCATATCAGTGGTTTTGTTGAGCCATGCAAGCTTGTACGGTGTTGGATACAGCTCAGCTCGAAGTCCTAGTCTTGCACAGGCGTCGTAAGAAATAATGTTGCAAGAACTCCCAGAATCAATCACAAAACGACATATCTTCCCAGCTATTGTGCAAGTAGAGTGAAAAATGTTTGTGTGCAGCCAATGATCATCACTTTTTGTAAGTGCGAGGAAGATGTGCTGCAAGACGAGATTCCACCCGTATCTCCATAGATCTGTTCCTCAACAATCTCATTCATTGCGCCAACCTGTTCAGGTTCATACAGCTCATTTGTTTCCCAAGTAATGTCATCTGTCAACAATCCTCTATGAGTTGAATGTGGACAATTCGCTTGTCTATGGCACGGTTCTCCACAAGATAAACATTGAATGAAGTTTTGACATTGTTGGCGCTGAGGTTGTAGCCTGCTTCCGTTTATATACCCTTGGATGCTTCTTTGTTCTCCTTGTTAGTCTGTGCCACTGCGCTAATGTCCGCCTGAGTCCCTATTTGATAAATGCTGCGAGATGCTTGGCTCCAAGAGTTTGCTATTGTCTTCTGTTGCTTCAAAAGTCACTGCTTGGCGATGAGTTTCCGCTACCGTGCATAGATCAAATTGAAACATAGCTGAATTTGTGGTCTTAAACCACCAATGAAACGTGACACCAATTGGATCTTTGTGTCATACAAGTCGACGTGAGTTAAGAGTAAGGAAAATTCATCCGCGTAATCATCAACTGAGCAACAACCTTGCCGCAAATTTTGGAGCCTTGTATTCATTGTACGATCAAAGTTGTAAGGTAGGAAACTTGCTTTGAATCGTTTGAGTTTTTCCCATGTTCTGATCTTATCTTTACCATTGTGAAGTCTTGTCGTTTTGAGCTGTAACCACCATGACGCTACCTTCCCACAAAATTTTGTTGCGACGAGAGCAACTTTGCGGTCCTCCGGGACACGCTAAAACTCAAGGACTTCCTCTACTACTACTAACAAATCCAATAGTTCTTCCTCACGAACTCCTCCATAAAACCCAGGTGTGTCAACCTTAAAACTTGATTCCTAATTATGTGAATCTCGCTCGGATGTTCCCATATTGGTATCCCTTCAAGAACTAGGTGATGCAAAAAAATTCACATCTTCATCATCAGAATCAATAACTGATCTAGCTGGTGAATCACGCCGAGGTTGGCTTCGTCTTGCAAATGCTTCTGTCATCTCCTGTATAGAATCGACAATTGTAGTATGTATGTTCTTTTGCATTGCTAGCAGTGTTTGCCTCAGTTCTCTCCAGTAGAAAAGTGCATCATCACCACAAGGTCGACGAGGAGGCATCGTGTTCAAAAAAAATTGGGAAACGAGGAATTAAGTAATCGTGATAGATTTGTGAAATAATTAGGGTAGGATGGTTTTGGCTCTGATATCAAACTGATGAGGAGAAAGACAATATAGAAACCTTGAAGTTTGTTGATTCTAAGAATGCCCAAAGATTAAGGTTCTTCTCTTGAGATAAAAGAATTTGTAGCCTTCAACCGAAAGAGGAATCAATAAAAAATGCTATCTGAAATTTCAATAAGCCAAAAACTATCTCCAATACAATAATGAGTCTTCTCTTATAAGGAAGATTATGAAATTTAAACTTAGCTAAATCCTAGGGAGAATCCTAACTAATTTGAAAATAGAAAACAGAGCATGGAACTCTTATTATTCGAACTTGAAATGACAACGTAAAGATAGAGAGGTGAGTAAGGTTGTCACGTGCTGCATCAAGTGTCGAGATCGTGGTGGTGAAACTGGAAGATGGGAGTGAGCAGCCTCCCTATAGTCTCGACAACTAGAGATCTAGGCGTTCCTCTGAACCTACGCTCTATGAGCAGCTTGGCGAAAACAAATCCCCAATTGATGTCAAGCGGGTTGTACTGGGGAGCCGGACTGTCACCATACAGATTAGGCTTCATGACGGATGGGTTGATCTCATTGCAAAGAACAGTCAAACTCAGTAGCTTAGCCATAATTCGAACCGCAGGGTGTCAAATGTGTGTAAGCTTAGAATCCTTGCCCTGAAAGACATCCTCAGCTAGAATGTGCCACAAAACATCATTAGGTGTGTTGTCACTAAAAAGAAATTTTTCGTTTGCATCCTCTCTGAACCCATAAAGCCTGCACAACTCTGAAACCATAATGTGGTACAGTGCTTTCTTGTACAGTTATGTGACATATGAGGCAAATAGCAGAGTATATGGGTCGGCGGCCAAGTGGAGGTCACAAGTGGTGAGAAACTGTCTCACTAGCTCAGGATTCAATGGATAAGGATAACATCTAAATGTACCTAAACCCATCTCTCTAACATCCCTGTGACATCATCCAGGATACCCAACTTGTCCATAGTGGTTGGACAAAGAAACTTGGTCGGTACAAGCTTGTTTAGAAGCATCTGATCATAGAGAATCCCATGGAATGGTTGTCAACCATCCTCAGCCTTACGCCTCTTGTAGGTGTTGTCTTGCCTCGTTCCTCAAATTCCTCTCAAAAGGCTCACCATCAGGCCTTGGACATGGCGGAAGTGCCCTCATCGATGCCTCAGTCATACCTGCAATTTACTCTGTATTCTGTCTAGAACTCTCTCCAGCTGCAAGCTTTGATGATCTCATAACCTTCTGTGATGGTACCTTAGGCTGCCTAGTTCTAGCCATGATCTGCACATAACCAAAACAAAGAAAAATTGATAAAATTAGTTTTTCTTTCAAAGGTTTGAGAATTTCGAAATTATGAAATCTAGGAAAGAATATTGTGAATCAATGTCTAAAAAAATCAATAACAACAACAATCATCCAGCAATGAATCATTGATCACAATATTCAACTTCCAATCCTAAAATTCCCAAATTCCTAAAATTCTCCTTCAACCTAGCACATCGGTTTCCAACCACAAATCAATCTAATCATGGGTAAGTGGTTTCGAAATTACCATATAACTATGATAAGACATTGGATTTACACAATAAAGCATCAAAGAATCAAAACTCAAAATCTTCCGAAAACCTTCATGAAAATCGGACTGTAAATCATCAATTTAGAGGTTATACCTTTGCCAATCAAGAAAGCTAATAGGATAATCAGATAGATGAGGAAAATCCGAATGGAATAAGCATTTGAATCGATGAAAACGGTTAAGAATCAAAGAAGTTACGTGCTCTAGAAGTTTTTCTCTCTCGAAACCGCAATAGAGAAAAAAAGAAGTTTATCTTGTGCAACCCTTGTTTTCTAGGTTATAAAGCACTTACCTGGGCCGTCGATAGGATCGATCAAGGGGTTGATCGATCGATCGTCGAATATTCAGAAATTTTCTTGTCTGCCTGATCGATCGACACATATGGTTAGGTTGATCAACCGATCGAGCGATTACTCCTATGCATCCTTGATCGATCGATCAATCTGTTGCAGGTCGATTATTCGATCGAGTATGTACTGCTTGTCTCTCTTGATCGATCAATCAACGGCTCGACTGTTGGTTCTGTGTGCTATAGATCGATTGATCTTTACCCCGATCGATCAATCTCGTCCCTGATATGACTTTTCTCACCTAAAATGAAATCAATCCAAAACAAAAAATCAAACAAAAACAGAAAACCTATGAAAATAAAAACTACCTAATAGTGGGTTGCCTCCCACTCAGCGCTTGTTTTGAGTCATTAGCTTGACTTTTGTGCTACTCAAATAGCGAATTGATTCTTGGGAGAAATGTTCACTCCCTTGATCATCTCTTTACCAATGATGAACTCTCTAAGTTGTTCATCCTTCCTGTGGAATTTAGCACTTTTAGCATCCAGTAACACTACAATTCCATCAGGGTGAATTGCTTTCACAGAGAAGGTCCTGAAGTTTGTAGTCCAAGTTTCCCTGCAAAAACCTTAAGACACAAGTGTTGAAAAATAAACTCATCATATGAATCAGACTTAGCATCAAGGATACATGTGTCGTCTTTCTCAGCTGAGTCCTCTGCTAACTCACGACAAACATTATACTCCTCATCTGACTCATATTCTGGCTCACAAACACTCAACCTTATCGTAACCAAACCTCCCAACTTTGAATCAGCTTTCTTCTTAGTAGAAACGCTGATCACAGCACACAAATCACTTGGTGGAACTCTAATCGGATATGACACTTCCTTGTCAATCCTTTCGAGCACAACCCTCTTGTTAGGGAAGTCAATTTTTGCTTTTACTGTGTTGAGAAAAGGTCTCCATAATAGTATTGGCACTGCTCCACGTCTAGCCATCTCAACCACAGTAAAGTCAGTTGGAACTCTGCAATTTCCCACAAGAACAGAAAAATCGATCAGCCTTCCCTTAGGGCTCTTAGAAGTTGCATCTCCGAAAGAGATGGACGAGTTGTGCTCCTACATAAGCTTGATCCCAAGCTTCTTCATCATCTGCAGAGAGATGACATTCACACTAGCACCTAAATCACAAAGGGCATCACCGAGAATTAGTTTCCCTAAGATATAAGGAATGGTGAACTCTCCTAGATCCTCAAGCTCAGTCAGCTCCTTTGGAAAGGGAATTGGAGGCCTATACTTCCCTGCCTTACTCGATGCACCATCATCAACTTCAGACTTCACCACATTGCATGATTCCTTCGGATTCTTCTTAACCTTTCCAGGTAGAGCTCCCTGAGGTCTCCTCATAGCTTCAGCAGTCTGAGCTACTTGAGTGTCTAACTTCTTTAGATGCACAGGGACTGACTCAAACTTGTTTTCCATGTCATTATACATGCTCTCTACCTTGGTGTTGAGCTTGTGGGTAGACTTTTGCTGCTTGGTTGCAAGCTGTTGGATAAAAGCCTTGATCTCATCAATAGAAGTACCTGACAAGCTTGCTGGAGCTTGCTGTGGTGGTGTTTGCTGCTGCCATGGCTTGACCATTTTCTGCCAATTGCTTCCTCCTGAATTCTAGTTGAAAGGCTTCTGATTATTCCATCTCTAACCAGAACCTTGCACAAATGGTTTCCCTTGAAAAGGCGATCCCTGAGGCATAAGTGGAGTTGGAAACACAACATCCTGGGGTTTCTCCACATTAGTGCTCCTATAAGAGATATAGTTAGGATTCTGACCCCTGTTCTGCCAGTTAATATACTCGACTTCTCTCTGTTCATTCGACATATCTCTGTTCATTCGACATCTCTGAATCATCCTGAATCTGCGCCACTTCCATACTGTCATCCAGCTAATGCATACTTCTTTAAGCACCTTGATTTGCCTTGATGAGCATATCAAGTTTCTTAGCAATCTCGTCGATCCTCTGAATCTCCACACTGTTGACCTTCCTCCCTCGCCCATACTATGGATAATGATTCCTTGAACTCATAGCCAAGTTATCAATAAGGGTGAAAGCTTTGTCCCTTATGTTAGTCATGAAGTCTCCATTACTTGATGTATTCAATGAGTTCTGATACTCCCAATCAATATCACCATAGAAGGTGTTCAACAACTGCTCATCCGAATACCCATGATGTGGACAGTCTTGTTGGTATTCCTTGAATCGCTCCTAAGCTTCATTCAAAGACTCACCAGAATGTTGCTGAGACGCTGAAATCTTACTCGTCAATGTTGTAGTCTTCAATTTGGTATAGAACTGATCCAAGAAGGCAGTCCTAACTTCTTCCCATGTAGTTAGTGAACCTACAAGCAAAGATCGCAACCATCTAAAAGCCTTATCAGAAAGTGAAGGTGAAACAACTTACACTTCACATAGTCTGTAGGGACTCCATTTGAACTCGTAGTGTTGCACATATCCTCAAAGTTCTCAATATGATCCATCTGATTCTCTCCCGGGAGACCATTGAAGACATATTGCTTCACTAATTCAATCAGTTGAGGCTTGATCTCATAGTCTTGTCTCTGGATAGGTGGAGGTCGAATAGCAAACCTATTCTGATAGTAAGTGTGAAATGTATCTATGTCACATATAGCTCGGCATTAAGGTTGTTCATGCTACCTCCTAAGCATAGCTAGATCTCTCTGCAACTGCTCAACTATTTGCTGAACATCCTGGTTTCCCTGAACAGTATTATGAACTTCAGGATCCTGTGGAATCTGCTGTTTTTCTTGATTCATTACTTTTGCTCGACGGTTTTCTCATTGTACTCTAGCAAGTTGCTCGTTATCAAAACCAAGTAGATTCTCTGAACCTTGACTTCTTCTTCTCATAAACCTGAAACAAAAACAAAAACAAAACACAAAACAAAAATGTAAGTAAAAGAGTATAGACTAAAACTCGAATCTGAATCGAAAGGCAACCAATTGGTTCCCTGGCAACAGCGCCAAAAACTTGGTGTTCACAAAGTTTTAACCCTATGAATCCTACTGCAAGTGGACAGCAATGTATTAGTAGTACTTAGGGATCGAATCCACAAAGAACCAAGCTTGCACTTTCAATCACTTAATCATAATTCAAGCTATACCAATGGAATAATCGAAAGTAAACTAACAACGTAAACGGTTTGCAATATAATAAAAAGCATCACGCATTGGGTATTCATCAGGAAATAAGAATCAATCAGGAAAAATATTCAGGAACAAATAGGCACCACTCTCGACTTGAACATAAAGGTTTGACAAATCCACTATCGTGGTATTTGTCAATATATCAAACAACCTAGACATCTTAACTATCGTTAGTTCCAGATTCTAGATAGACTTTAACAAGCAGGTTCAAATATCCACAATTAATCCTAACAATTAGCTACTGCTGGTAAGATTAAATTGCTCATCTATGCTAGTTCAGAAATTCTACAAGCTTCTAGAATGTAAAACAACATATGATCATAGATTAGGTGATCAAGCTAATCTAAGCATTACACACAAGCATAAATGGAGAATTCTTTGGATCGAATCCTATTCAATCCCTAACCATTGATTTTTAAATCCCTAGAAACCTTACACCTGATTAGGTGACTACTCAGACATGATTAAACAAACAATAGAAGGCATAATGATGAAAAACATGAAATTTGATTGTATAATAATGATAGGGTTCATAAATCTTCTCAAAAGTGTGATGAAATTCTTCTCCCTGATTACAAGATACTCTCTGAGTCGAAAATTATGTCCCTCTCTCTCTTTCTAAAGTGATAAAATAACTATTTATATGATCCTAAAACCGCATATGCAAAACTAGAAAACTAGATCTTAAACTCGTAAGCTCGAGGATCGATCGATCAAGGGGGCTGATCAATTGATCTGAGTTGATTACTTAATCTCTCAAACTCTTGTTCAATCAATGGTTTGAGCGATGCTTTTAATGTATAGTTGATTGATCAATCCATGATGTGTAGGTCGATCACTGGGTCGAGCGATGCTTTCTGTGGGATGATGATCGATCGATCCTTGTGATATAGTCGATCAATGGGTTGAGTGTAGCTTCCAATGGGGTAGTGATCGATCGATAAAAGGGTTGATCGATCGATCTCCAATCTTTGCTGAAAACTCCAGAAATTGCTCTGATTCATCCTAAGTTATATTCTACGTGTATAATCCAAAATAAAACATGTTTTCTACCTGAAAAGACTCTAAAACACAAACAATAGATCTGAAAATATGCGAATTAGTGAGCTAAAAACCGATAAAATGAGGTATATCAACCTGCTAGACCCACAATCCACAACGGGTCTATCCGCGAGACCTGATTTTTTAAACAGGCCAAAAATATATGTTCAGATTCACTCCCCCACGGACTGGATTGGGCAAAGCCCGCTTGACATCTCTATATGACATCTACGGTTTGATTCCTCCCCTCTATCAATTTGGTAGATTAAACAGGAATTTTTTGGGTTGGGTGAAGCTATTAGTCGAATCTTGTCAATCTAATTGTTGAGGAAAAAATAGTTTTAACTTTTTATTTTAAGTAGTATATTTAGGATTTAAAATAATTACCTGATAGCATATTTGCAATATGATAAATAAAATTGCATTTGATGGAATTGCTAAATGTGATACAATTCCACGACTTTCTTGCCTTAAAGATACCCATCAAATTCCAAAACTGAACCGTTAAACAGTTAAAACATTATTAAATTACTTTGCAACATAAGACCAGTCACTAATAAAAAACATTGATCAACATTATTGACTTTGTCAAATATTTCTCCGAATTAGCCTACTATGAGTATATAGGACAAAAAACATTATCTACTATATAAAATTTAGCTGGCTATTTAATTTTATAATCCACTAAAGTTAGAGAATGTAGTTGTATATACTTTATTTTCTGATTAATTTAAAATCAAATAAAATTGAAGGATTTGATCATATCTTCACTTCTACTGTTTCCATCACTTAAAATCGATGGTCCCATCTTCTATTATAATAGAAGTAAGTGGACCCTTATCATGTTTTTAAATGTAAAGACTCACAAGTTTTAGTTTAATCATGAAACAGTTCAATGATTCAATTATTATATATACACAGAATAGGGACCATAATTAATTAGCTAATTCTTCAAGGGTCCAAATTATTATAAAGACATATACAAACAATGTAATAAAATGACAATAGAGACAGCAACAAGAGCAACATTAAATTAAGTAATTGTATTTTCATGTTATTGGCTAATATTTCAACCACTAAATTATGAACATCGTACATATAATACACCCACTTTTTTATGTTTATAATTAAAAATAAAATGTTAACATTATTATAATGAGAAAAAGTCTGCTTCTGGTTCAACTATTTTTGTTGTAGTTGATCTTCTCTAATACAACTAATTATAAGATGGAATCTCAGTAATATAAGTCTGATTAGGTACATTATAAGTACCTCTTATAATGCTTGATTAATTACTTTTCAATACCAAAAATATGAACAATCTGAAATTACCAGAAAAAGAGGAATATGCTTAAAAGAAAACAGCAAGAAAAATCCAAAAACAAAAAAAAAAAGTAAAAAACAGGTAGGGTAATGATGATTTAAAGCAATATATATATATATAAGTAAAAAATATAAACATCATATCAATATAGTATCATTGATTACATATATATATAAGTTTCATAATCAAAAGCCTTTATGTCTTGATCAGTCCTTTTCTGATTTGCTAAATTTAATATTCAGAACTGATCACTGATCTCTAACCCTAAACTCAATTTTCTCTTATCCATCTGTGCAAGCAATCGTACATATTTATTATTTATTTTTAATTTTTTTGAAAGGGTCCACACCTACTTTTATTTATTTATTCGATTCTTCATTTTATTCTGATTCAGAATTTTTTTCTAAGATATGGTGATCCGACGGACTCCAACGATACCATTGTACTAACGTCTTTTATCATATATGCGAATGTGAATTAGCTTTTTATTTTATTGAAATTCCTTATATTTCAAAGCATCTTTGAAAATGCATGTGCACGTTACGTAGAAATACATTATATATATAGTAATATAACTCATGATAAGAAGTGCGAAAAAATCATAATACTAATAATAAAATATTTAGAAGGTAATGTAATGAATATATAAATTTATAAAAAAGGTAGAGGATAATAAGATAAGGTTAGATTAAAACTTATGGAAAATGGAAATGGGGTAGGCCAACCAATGAGGATTTTTAAGCATCGCCCAAATTTTTTTTTTGGTTAATATGTACAATTTTTTTTTTCTAACAAACTTAAGATTATTTTCTCTCCTCTAATTTTTTTGTTCCGAATTCTCGTATTTATTTAGTGGCACCAAAGAAGAATTACAATTCATTTTTAATATTTACAAAGCCAAATAAATGAAACTATAATTAACCTAGTTAGTTGTGATTAATTAAGATGATTAGTGTAGATGGTACTGATATTTTTGATTCATGGGTACATATTAGACAGTGAAGTGAGAGGGGCTCAAGTGGCTACTTGCATGCTCTTTTGACTGTACCTTTAGCTATTATCATCTATTTCTATTTGTACTTTCTTTCTTAATTATATTCCACATTTTGTTGCATTTTTAAATGTCATTTGCGATTTAACTTTACTCTATAATTAGTTTATAGATTTTAACTGTTGTTGAATATATATGTGCATTTTTGTCTAAAATTTCAACCATATAAATATTTCCATGGAGATTTTAACATATGTTAATTTACACAAATTTTTCTACACTACTAAAATTATGATATACCAAGAAATAATTTAAAATAACGCAGTTTACAGTATCGAATTGGCGTAAGAAGTATTAGATCAGTTACAATATATCATAGTTATAAATTTTTAACAAAAAAAATATATATATCTAATTGATTTTACATCTCATATAATAATAATAAAAGAAATAAAAGATATTTTGAGGATGAGAAAAAGGGTAGCTTTTGCATTGAAGTATTTGTTAGGTTTGAACAAAACCATTAAACCCAAATCCACCCAAAAGAAAAAGAGTCATACCTGAACTTCTGCCTAAACCACCAAATCGATTATATAAAATAAAAAAGTTCGCCAAATTCAGAAACAAAAAAATTCGGCTTCAAAACATTTCGAGATACAAATTAAAGTGTATATAATTAGGTAAAGAATAAAATATGTACAATAATGGATTATATTATAAAGTTTTTAAAATGAAGTATTTGGATCGTGTAGAACACATTATTCCATAGATGTAAAGTTGTAAAACAGGACAATTTCTAAGAATTTTAAGAAATGTTCTTTTTAATATGCCTCTTTTCAAAAAATATCCCCTCGTGTTTATTTCTTTTTCCCAATTTTCAAAGAAAATAGTAGAATCTGAAAAGGGCCATGTTAAAAAGGTTATTTTTGAAATTCTCCATATATATATATATATATATATATTTCTTTGTAGAAAACTCTTAATTATATTTTCGATAATTCACAATCAAAGAAAGATTATGATGATTGCGTTATTATATATTGATATTGTGTATAATGTCTTCAATCATATACAATTACAGAATTTCTACGTACTTATAATAACATGTCCATATCATATTTAACAGAAGAAAAAAAAATGTCCATATCATAAAAAGAGTTACTATTTGTATTATAATATAAAAATTGAATCCATATATTTCATTAAATTAGTATATTTATATAAAAAAAGGTTTACGTACAAACTTCAACTGTGTAAAAATCTGTATCTATACACTTTCAGAAAGAAAAAAACACTAATACAAAGTTTCTTTATACAATGTTGGACATTTTGTATGCAAATTTTCGACTTCTGTTTTATATACAATCTAGTCGATCACAATGATCTATAACTTTTAATAAATCGAATTTAATATGTGTGAAGCATTGACTTCTCAGATCATTCTAATATATTGATAGGTAATCTATATATATAAAGTTAAATCTACTCTTTTCTCATGAAACCACATCATCAATCCACTTTTTAAAACCTCTCAATTTTAAATCATAATTAAAAAGATATGATAAATTTTGTACCTCTAAATTTAAAACCATAATTGTAAACAAATTATATACTCAATACTTCTTAATTTAAACCATAATTAAAATAATAGTAAATTTTAAACCACAATTCAAAACAAATAATAAATTTAAGGATATCTATACTAATTTAGTATTAAACATTTTAAAAATATTTTTAATTAAAAAATCTAATATGAAAAAACATACATTTTATATTTGTGAATGTATTTTCCAATTTTTGTATCCACATATAGAAATTAAAATTCATTAGAAATGTGTTTTCTATATGTAATTACAACTATAATATTTTTAACAATACCTCTAATTATGTATTATTTTTATAAAATAACTAAGTTTTTAAACAATATAGAAGGGAAAAATGTATTAGTCTCGATTTGATATTGAAATGTTGTGAGTATTGACACTAAACTCATTTACTTTAAGAAAAATAAACTAAAGAATATTGAAATTAAATTCTATAGACATTAAATTTAGTACTTAAAACAATTTCACCTCTATAATTAAACTTATTTTTAATGATCTTTCGTGATTAGTATTTTCATAAAAACAAAGTAATATTTAAGTCATGTATATTATATTTATAGACGTTTAAATCTCTACATACTAAAATTGAAATTATATTTTTCCAAATTATGTATCCACATATAATTGAAGTTGATGAAAAATGTGTTTTATAGTTGTTATTATATTTTTCTCAAATTTTGAATTTAGATTACAAAAATAAAACAATTGCAAAATTTTTGACAAAACTTTAATATAAAACCACACATACTCCTATTAATGTATTTATTTGAGATAAGGTCTAAATTTGTTGACAATGAAAGAGATGAAAAATTATTATACTTGATTTGAATATAGAAATTAAAGAAAGTATAATAAGTTTTTACATTAAAGTAATTTCATTTAAGAAAACATTAATATTTGATAATTTAGTATTTAACTTTCAAAATTCCACAAATACAAAAACAAGTTATAAATTCACTACATACATCAAAAATTGAGAATTTAAATATACAATAATTATCTTGTAGAAAAGTATATCTTCATTTTCTACGAAAAAGTTCAATAAATTTTAGTTGCGTACACATTTAAAGATTGTTTAGGAAAAGCTGATTATGCTTGATTAGCAATCAACAAACACGCCAGTAACTTGAAAAATTAGGTACGAATTAGTTTGTTTAGCTATACAAGAATATCATTTTTACTCATTTAGATAATTTTAATTATTGGTGATGTCTCCTCATATACCCTCATTCAATATGTGTAAGATAATAATTTTAATACTAAGAGAAAACATAACTAAATTACCTAGAGTAATGGTAAATTTTACCTACTATTTTGTCTTTAAGGCACAAAATATAACTTCTCATTCTTTTTTTTTCTTCTTAATTATAATTCCAACTTACCATTACCGTCTACAATAATTATATTATCTTAATTTTACAAATAATCTCTCATGGATTTATTATCTGATTCGAGGGGGTCCCGTTGAACTGCTAGTAATCAGAAAATCAATATGAAAAATTCTCATATCTCTTTCTTTGATTTTAAAATTGGTCGAAGTTCTCAACATGTTATTAAACTACTTTTACGGTTTGGAAGTCCAAAATATTTTAAAAAGGTGGAAAGTTCATGGATGCCGCATGTACGGGAAAAGAGGCTTCCATAAATTTATGTCTCTAACCCATAGACACAAAACAAATTGCGTGAACAAAGAGAATGAGTAATCGAAGATCAACAGATGAGTGTTAGGGTTTCGATGACAATCATTCTTTCAACTATACCCAAATCAAATTTCATTGATCAATCCATAGAAACTATCAAATTAGGCTTAATCTTAGCATTTTAACCAAAATAAAATAACTTTCTTGGTTGTATATCGAGAATTAACCAATTTGGTATTTCTTAGAATCCCTACCAATTTCAATTAAAAAGTTGTAAAATGTTCTTCTATAAATTAGCTTATAAGAAAAATTTAGAAAGACCTAACATAAAATGATGAATATGACCTTCCTCATATTATTTTTTCTTTAATATTCATTCTCTTATTAATAGATATTCTTCTAATTATTTTAATTTATTTTTCCTGATTAAATATACCTCTTCAAAATTCTGTGATTATCATATTTCTGTACTCCAAATATAAAATATTACTATAACCATTTATCTTTAAGTACCATAAATTTTTATAATATTTTCAGACACTTTTCAATATCTGAAATAAATTATAAATAAACAAAATTAAATATTACAAACTATTTTTCTGACGGCAAATAATTATGTAATAAAATAAATATACAAAAGTAATAATTATCAAACAAATTATAAAAGTTCAATATATTTTATATACAATTATATTCAAAAAATTTCCTAACATGAATATTTATTTTTAATATATTAACTATATCGTAATGTTTTATTATACGATATTTCGTAATAATGATATCAAACTCCGCCCAAAGGCGGATCACCAACTAGTAATTAATAAACAATTACAATCCATTTTTTTATGTCATTAGGAGAAATGAAATCGACATTATATATATACATATGCAGACTTTTTTAAATATATATATATATATATATATGTAGTATTCTTCGATCCCGAAAACAAGTAACGTAACATCTCTAAATGTTGCAGTCAAAGTAAGCAAAATATGTTTAATACTACAACATTATTCTTTTAAAGTCTACTCATTGATAGTTAATAAGTCTTGAGGTTAGAATTAGATATGTT
This sequence comes from Lepidium aucheri, assembly GCA_900406435.1. NCBI lineage: Eukaryota > Viridiplantae > Streptophyta > Magnoliopsida > Brassicales > Brassicaceae > Lepidium > Lepidium aucheri. The sequence continues at coordinate 6,180 of OVBA01003348.1, read as the reverse complement.
TATCATCAAGCACAGATACATACATCAAATAGGTTAACTATAACCGTGTTGAATTTTCCAACTTTCGCTTTCTCGCGTTATTGTCTTTGCTCAATTAATTAAACAAGATATTATAAAATAAAATAAAATAAAAAACAAAAAATTATGCAATATTTTACTGTTTATGTTCGTACACAATTATTACGCAAATTCGACATTCATTTATACAATATTAATAGAATAGTTTCCAGGATAATTTCATCCATTCGGATTGAGAGACGTATAATACTTACAATTGAGATTTGATTAATTCATTTCAATCTAATATCTAAATTGTAAAAAGTATTATTCAGAGATATTTCTCGATGAGCGGTTTAACTAGTGGAGTGTGAATCTTTATATTTATCAATTTGATTGACTTGATTATGATTTCATTTGAAAACGAATTCTTTCTAGTTTGGTCAAAAAATAGAAAAAACATTCGTTTGATTTACTTCACAAAACTAAAGACAAAATAAACTGTTAAATATATGTCAAGTGTAATGATTTTTCAACATGTTGTAGGCATAATTGTGATTTAGTTAGCGATACATCATAGTTGAGAGTTAAGATTTTAAAATATCAATGGAGGATTTTAATATCAAACCAGATTGAAGGACAATACTATACCTTATCATATTAATATCTAAGTATAATAGATGATATCATCGGTGTTGGGAGGATCTTTGGAGGCTCATAAGTCTTTTATGAGGTTTTTTCTTTTATTGTATTATTCGGTATTTGAACCACAAAACAGATTCACTAGTTCAAAATATTAGAATTTTGGTTCAAGATTTTATATTTGTAAACATTTTCCATCGGTCTATTATTAATGATATATAAATTTGGTTGAAGGAAATAGATATCATCATAATAAAAATGGTCGTTGCTGCATTTTATCATATATTTTGTATATTTATATTACAATGTTAGAAATAAAATAATTTTAATAATTATCTGTTTAGAAAAAATTGGATCAAGGTTTGTCGATCAAATTGTTCAAAAAGAAGTCTAGAATTTTGGAATGAGTTTAGCAATAACTTGACGTTATTTTGAAGTTTGTCTTTCAATTAAACCTTCAAAATGTGTATTCACATTTTGGATGAATTTAACAATGACTTTGATAATTTAGAAAATATAAACCTATAAGATATTTAAACTAAATTTGGTAAAAAAAATTTTTGGACTTTAGCAAGACAAAATGTCATAACGAAAATAGTTATATATATATATATAAAAAATAAATGTGTGAATTCATTATGAAAAAAAAAATTTGATGAAAAGAAAAACAATGATCATCAGCATGTGGTTAAGACCTTGTCCAAAATATTGCTAGATGTTAGTCAGACATTCGGTATGGGCTTAGCAATTAATCAGAAAATTGGATTAAAATCAAAATTGGATTAAAATCAAAGTTAATCTGGAATTAGATTTGGGGCTATTTTAATGTTTTTAAACCATATTAATCCACTATAGTTAAATATTTATATAATATTATTTTCAAAATAGCGGTACACACATTAAAATGTATTTCTTGAACAAAATTTGTGATGTTTATTAAAACTTTTAACATAAATTACTATAGAACATAAAACATTTCCATTATATATGTCTGAATAATAATAAAAAGAAGTTTATTTATACTTGCAATCTAAAAATAATCAGATTATGCAAAATCAAACGGAAATATTAGGATTACACGAAGAATAATTGGATAATTAATTTTTTTAAGGGATGAATTGGTAATCAAGACGGATATGGTGGATCTATCAACTAAGTGAAAATTAGTTGGAAGTAGACGGGGATCTTTAGAACAAGGGTTAAAGTATTGCTTAAACCTTGATAGATCAAAAACGTAAGCACAGAGAAAAATGGGAGTACGATATTCATTAAAAAAGAAATAGTTGATTAAAAACTAATGTTGGTTCTAAAAATGTATGGACTTAATTTAAAAGTTCAATATATAAAAACTTAAAATATCAATGATTTTTGGCTAAGGTGGGAGGAATCTTAGAATCGTGACATTTTATTTTCAAACATAAGGCTCCATTGTCGTTATGCAGCAACGCTTAAATATGGTTGTAAAGAAAAAAAATTCATTTCAGACTCTATCTGAAATATGTAATGAAAGTATATATCCACTAATAAATATATATATATATATATTATTTTATTATTAAACAAAATCATGGACCACGAATCCACAACTTCTTAACAGGAAAAAATATATATATCACTTTAATCTATGTAAAGCTAAAAGTGTGGTTATTGTAAAATATTCAATTTACATAGAAAAATAAGGTACACTTGCTAATTATCAGGTCTTGAAATGTTCCACTTGGTAAAAACTAAAAACCAATACTACTAATTATTGTGAATTACAAACAAATAATAATAATAATAATAAATGGACAAACTCATGAAATTCATCAAAGGTAGGGCCTAAACTTGGCAAATTCCCAGAGCCTATCGATCAAAAGATTAAAAGAAAATGATAACAAAGGCTGCAACTTTCCCTAAATTCATTGAAAAATCAAAAGTGTTAATTATGATAATTTTTATTTGAGTCTTGGAAACAGCTAATCCTAGCTATCTTTCTCCGCCAATGAATTTGACATTATCTATCATTCATAATTTAGCATTTTGTATCCACAAAATTATGAAATTATATTGTAGGATGAGTTTGTAACTAAAAATCATAAAATTTGCTTCACAGTATCAAATTTTCTTCTTCTTTTGGTTTTTTATATAATTAAACGTAAATTTTAGACTTTTAATTATGGGTGATATGATTTAATAATCATAGAAGATTGCAAAATTAAGGATATGACAATAATAAATTTTGATTAGGAAAATAACAACACATATTATCAAAAACTCCTTAAAAATGTGGTAAAAATATTGTTAGCAACCCTTCTAGGGCCTTTTTAGTAATATGTCTTATTATTTTCCTAATTAAAATTTATTATTGTTATATGAAGTTATTTATTGTCATATAGTAAAATTTCCCTTTAATTATTCTCGGTATAGAATTTGACTATCGTTAATATCTGCTAACATAGTAATATTAGCTAATAATAGAGATTAGAATTATGAATTGAGTTGTGATCGTTGGTTAGAGTGGAACATTCTTTTTGTGACTCAACTAATATAGTTTTAGTTATAAAATGTTTAGAGGGGAACTTAATAATGGATTTGTAATTAGAATAATTGCAATTCATAAAAGGAGTTCTCTAAAGCGGAAGCATCAACTGTTCTTTTCCCAAAATAATACTTGGGGTTATAATCAAATAGTACCAATTTAAATATTACACAAATTTTATTAAGAAAACAACAAAATGGTTTTATTGGTAAAAGAGAAAATACGTCAATGGGGGAAATTTCGATATGGTGGTTGGGCTAAGGCATGACAAAGTGGTTGATTTTGAAACCAATGGTTTTGGGTAAATTAATTTCTTACATTAAAATCATGATTAAGGAATTAAAATAAAAATTAGAAAGAAATGGCCAAAAGGAAAGAGGATAATAAAGATAAAATAGAGAGTGGAAATAATTAGTGTTGTCAGGTCCCAGAAGTGTATTACTGTTTCCCCTTGTTTTTTTTTTTAATTGGGAATCTAAGAAATAATATAAAGTTTAAAAAATAAAAAAATAAAAATAGTAGAGGATGTTTTCACACAAATTCTGGGATATTGTTACCTATTGTGTTAACAAATCATATTTCCAAAAGTGAAAAGACTTTCACGTTGATGTATGTCATGACTTGCAAGTTAACACGAGTAGTGTTTTTAAGATTTTAAAATAAACTCGAATATTGTTGTTTTTCTTATAACCAAAAAAATTATATATGTAAAGTGTGTAAAGAATCCTAGCTCTAGTTGGAAAACTTTATTTATGAATCGATTTTAAGCTAATTATTATCAATAAAAAATGTGTAAATGAATATCTGTAAGCAATGTTTGGCTATTTTAGCGTTTGTTTAGCAAGATAGAGTTATGTAGTATATCTTAATATTTAGTAACGAAGTATCATAGAACAATGTCAAATCGGATCAATTTATATAAACATGCCTTATTTTTAATTATACACTACACTATGTTTATACATATATTTGGTGTAGTCTAAGATAAAACATAATTTGTATTTTTTGTTAAATTAAAACCTAATTTTTTAGTGCTAAATTATGTTTGTTTTTGTATTATAGTACATTGTTCGAGAATAAATCCCTCACTAAAATATATTTTGTTTAATAAAACAAAATATATAGTCTTTTTATGAGACTTATAAAATGAGATATGAGGTAAATATACTCTTAACACATGTCATCGGAGCAAAACATGCCTAGTAGATCCATGCATGAGATCGATCGTCTTTAAGACAACTTAGATCCACGTGTTATATCATGATTGGTAAATAAGTAATAACTACTAGTAAAATCTAGTTCACCTAATAATATTTAATTTTTATATATGCTACAATTTGTGGTTTTGTTTACATACGATAAGGAGTATATGTTGTTTTATTTCGGCTTAAAAATGGTATGAAACTTTATTTTATTTCATGGTATGAAATAAAATAAAGTTAAATACTTATAATAGATGTCACGCAGAGGGGAAAATAAAGCGTTAGAAAAAGGGTTTTGATAACTTGATTGCTGTAGAGGGAAAGTATCATCAGCTTTTCGTTTTGGGGAGAAGAATCTCTTTTTATTTTTATTTTATTTTTCATATAATTATTATTTTCGTGCTTTTTTTCAATGTTTAATTAAATTCGGTTTTTATATATTGATAGCAGTGTAGCATTACTGTTACTCTATAACTCAACACACGCGAATCATCGAGTCTATTGCTTTATTCAGTTCACAACAAACACTATTGAATATAGTTTTTCAAACTTTCACAACACTTTATTAAAATTAAAATTCAACATTCATGGTTTCAATTATTATACAGGTACAGTTAAATTTAGTACAGAATGTACAATATAACAAAGTTGAGTACGTTGACATAATAAAATGCTATATAAAAAGTAAATATTTATATAAAAAATACGAAGGAGTGGTCACTATAGAAAAATGAATTTTGTATAATGTCGTCAAAATTAGGAGCAGCTGGTATAATTGTGTACATGCGTACAAAGGAAGAGTCATCTTCTTTTTATTCGTTTTTAATCGTACATCTGTAACTTCTCTATTTATTTTACTTTTTTTTTCCTTTTGTTAACTTTTACTTTTCTTTATATATGAATAGACCAAACGGTCAAATATTTGGGGCCCATTTGTTTTGCATGATTTTTAGTAAATTTTGATTTTAATGCTTCTAATTTTATTGTGGTTAATAAAGTAAAGCTTAAAGTCTCATTATTACAGCATGGGATAAAGTTTTTAAATCTTTTTAATTGTTTATATATTGTTATTCATTTCAACATTCAGATTATTACTGCCACAACAACTTTACCTTTTTTTTTCTTTTAATAAGAACTAGTTGGTGACCCGCCCTTCAGGTGGGGTTTAATATCATTGTTACGAAATAGCATATAACAAAAATATTGCGATATAGTTAATATGTTAAAAATAAATATACATGTTAGGAAATTTTTTGAGTATAATTGTATATAAGATATATTAAACTTTTATATTTTTTTGACAATTATTAATTTTGTATATTTATTTTAGTACATGATTATTTGCCGTGAGGAAAAATAGTTTATAATATGTAATTTTATTTATTTATAATTTATTTTAAATATTAAAATATGTGTANTATTGAAATATGTGTGAAAAATATTATAAATAATTTATGGTACTTAAACATAAATGGTTATAGAGATATATTATATTTGGAGTACAGAAATATGACAATAACGGAATTTTGAGGAAGTGTATTTAATTAGGAAAAAGAATATCTAATGATAAGAAAAAGAATAATATGAGGAAGGTCATATTCATCATTTTATGTAGGTCTTTCTAAATTTCTCTTAGCATCTAATTTATAGAAGAACATTTTATAACTTTTTAATTGAAATTGGTAGGGATTCTAAGAAAAATCAAATTGGTAATTTTCGATATGCAACCAAAAAAGTTATTTTATTTTGGTTAAAATGCTAAGATTAAAACCTAGCTTGATAGTTTCTATGGATTGGCCAATGAAATTTGATTTGGGT
>OVBA01003347.1:0-28490 GCA_900406435.1 Lepidium aucheri | reverse complement strand
GAAGGTACGCATCCCATCTAGATGCCCACTTGACATCACTTTCCTGGACATCACAACACCAGGATATCAGAAAAATATTTCAAACATAAGCCCAATAGCATTTACTTGAGACACAAATTGCAGAGTGTAAAAACAACAACTTGCCTGAAAGTCGACATCATATGTGAAGATAATCTCCTTCTTTTGTTCAACTTCTTGAGGGGTAGACGAGCTAACAACCAGGCGTTTTGTGTGAGGATCACAGGTCGTCAGACGGGTCTTCTCACTCCACGTTCCTTCATATTCATGCTTAACACTAAAAATCATAGGAAGGACTATCGGTACCAATGGACAGGGAATCCCAAAGAGACGTTCAAAATATAAAAAAAAAAGAATTGCACCTGTATGGTTTGACCTCAAACCCCACAATTCTTGCAGCATCAGTTTGCAGATCTCTGTGATACCGGACAGTAAATGCCAAGTGATTGTGCATAAAGAACTTTTGCTCTTTGCTCTGTGTATACAAAGGCAATTAAAAAATCTGAGCTACTTCACATACATTCGAAATTGTGTTCACAACAACCTACTTACCCCTTCATATTGGCCTTTAAGACCAATATGATAACCGAGCTGATAAACAGTCGAGGGAGAACCCTGGTCCACTCTTTCAATCGGAACCACCAGAGGAAGGTTGTCGAGGATCCTAACACATACAAGAATAATTTGTAAGAAAACTGAAAGAGGAAAGCTGTTCTTCATACAAAAAAAGATAAGCATTTCTATTTTTGGTCGTACATGTTGACCCGGTACTCATCATCGATCTTTTCTTTGAACGCTTTGGCTGTCTTTGCATCAAGAGTGACCCGGCCAAGAACATTGCACATTTGTGGCTCCCGCATTTTAAACTGCAATCGTTTCAGGTTCGCGAATGTTAAAATTTAATGTGCAGACATAGAATTTTAGACAGCCTGATGAATTACGAATTAAAGTTGTGATATAGAGTAACCGAATATGGAGCATTTTCTATCCGATCACCCCGAAGCACTTCTCCAAGATTCTCAGTACTGTCCACGATCTTCTTAGGGCGACAAAAAGGCAGGGAGTAATAGGAGTATGGAAGCTGAGTCTTTATGGAAGTTAATTTATTTACTTTCACCTTCAACTCATCACCCTACAAACAAGCAAGGACCAAAAAAATAAGATTCTGCCCAATCTTTATTATACGGTTTTTCTAGTAAAACATGCTAGTATATTAGTAATATAGCATGCAGGGTCCGCAATGCCTTTGCACCCATAACTTGGATTTCGTAGTAATCGCAAGCAAAACAAAGGAAAGAGTGTAAAGATCACTAAGAACCTGACAGAACCAATCAAAATAACGGCTATTATGGCTAATTCAGAAGAACAACAATTGACGTAGCTCGCCTAAGATACGACAATGTTCAGATCGAGAGTTTCGTGAAGCGGAAAGGAAGTGAAATCAAAACTTCAGCGGAAAGCAATTACCTATTTTCTACAAAACCAAAGAAAAAAAAAAGCTTAACCAAAAGTCGGTGCATCAGCACATCGACTGTCATTTTCTCTCCCTTTCCCGCGGATCAAGTACGGAATAATCCTAAGAGAAATTGGAACGCAGATCAAGTAGATCTAATTCAGATCTAAAAGCCTAGGAGCCCAAATTCGAACGATTTACCTTTTCAAAATCCTGAGGAGCAACACCTGGAAGATAGAAAGAGTGAGTGCTATGGACGAAGAGCAGAAGAGTGAAGGCAATCACAGATCGAGAAAAAGATTCCGATAAACTGCTACTGCTCCTCCGGAATTCCATAGCCATGGCTGTTCCACAAAAGAAGAAAATTACCAGATCTGAAGCTACGTTACTGTTGTATATGACTTATACGCTTCGAGAGACTGGAGACCAATACCCGCTTCACTGAATAATTGCAATGTAACAGATACCGCCGGTTTATTAATCCGGTTTGGCACGTTAGTGCTCGATCCTTACTAACCACTTATTATTTGACACGTCACTACGCATGAAGTCTTTCGAATGGGACTAAATCGATATATCTACCCAATTATAAATCCAATGATAAATCCTTTTGAAATCATAATTAAATCTAATTAACTAAAATATCACTGCTGCTAATGAAGGATCAATGGCAGAAATACTTTAACAGGGCTAATTGGTTCTATGATTTATAAAGATTAAATCTTTTAAAGTTTCATGTTATTCAATTTTGACTTTTGGAAAATTTATTAAAAGTTGTGTGTTATTGTTTTGAATATTTTAAAATTTTATCTATAATCACTAAAAGTCATATGTTATTCGTTAGAAAATTATTAAAAATCATTCAAAGTCATGTGTTATTCAAGTAAAATGAATTTAAATGGCTTTACAAATCATGTAAAGTTTAGTGTTATTTATTTGTTGATTTCAAAGATTTTTGTTCATAGAAATCTTAAGATATTACTCCAAAATTTTCAAGTTATTTTATTGAAAATCATATTTCTTTTTTTTATCAACTTTACTATAATTGGATCGATAAAACTCAATCTATAGTCAAAACTCATATCATAAAATCTCTTTTATTCTTTCTCTTTACATCTGGGAAAATTCGAACCCAGGTATCCGAAGATTTGTAAAGTGGCCACTACCACTGAGCCACATATCTTTCGGCATTGAAAATCATATTTCTTCAGAAAATAAAAAAAAATTCAGTAAAATAAATATTAAATAATATATAAATAAAGATAATTATTGCAAAAATATATATTAACTAATTTTATATCAGTTTTTTCAACAATAACATATGTTTGAAATCCAAAAGAACAAAATTTAATATAAAATAGAACATATGAAAAAGAAATAATTATTCAAAAATTTTTTAAGGCGAGATAGTAACTAATAGTTCAAAAAATAAAATTCAAAAAATAAAATATATAAAAATACAAATTCTAGAAAACTCTAAAGTTATATTAATAAGATTATACAATAATATATTATTAAAGACTTTGATATTGTGTTAGAATATAAAAAAGTATATGAGAGTTTGTAAAAGTACGTGAGATTATGTATAAAGTCTTGATAAGATTTTGTAAGAAAGTCACTTTATAAGATTTTGTAAGAAAGTCAGTAAGAGTTCACCAGATTCTATAATTGTTGTAGTTCACCGGATTCTATAATTGTTGTAATCATTCATACTCTTTAGAAATCATATTTGAATTAGCCCACCTATCTTTAGTTAAAGTATGAGGTTTTTGATTCTTTTTGCATATTGGAGTCACAAACACTCATTTTATTCCTCTTTTTAAATGAATTTGGGCCCACAAATTGCTCTTTATTCTCCACCTGAGAAGGTCTGAAATGGATTGGTTCAGAGAAAATCAATTGCATAATCGAATTATATTAGTTTGGAAAAAATTCGCTTAATGCTCTCCCTTCTCTCCTCTCTCTCTAGCGGTTACGCTACTTTCTCATAATTGTCTACTACAATCATGGAGTCTCTGTCGCCAATTACTGGCGGTTTCGTCTGGTCTTTCCTATAAAGTCAGTTCCACATACGATGTGATTCTCTCTAAAATTCAGTCTCTGATTTTTCGTCTCAAAATTCACAAAAGAGCATAGCATGTTCGGAAGCAACTACAAGAGATTTCGATCGGTTTGGAACAAGCGACGATCACATTGCCTGTTGATGATGTTCATGCTGCTTTGGCCGCCACTGAATATAGCCTGGTTGTGAAACCTGTATATCGGAGGAAACAGAACCTACAGGCTATGATGAACACGATGCCGAAGTTGTGGGGATCTGGAGAAGATGTGATCGGCCGTGTGATCGAGAATAAGTACGTTCAATTTGTGTTTGACACAGAAGAAACATTGAACTCTGTACTCCGTCGGGGACCATGGACTTTCAACGATTGGATGCTCATCATCAAACGTTGGGTTCCCGGACAAACTAATGCATCGTTACAGAGCATTCCATCTTGGATTCAAGTCTGTGGCATTCCTCTTCAGTATCTCACCTATCGAATGGTTACGGTGATTGGTTGCAACTTTGGTGACTTCATTGAGACGGACTTTGCCGGTGATGGTGCCAATCACGTTGAGTTTATGCTAATTTGGGTCCTATGGAACATCAACCAACCGTTACAGTTCAAGAGGTAGTTTGACTTTGTCGACGACGTTGTGACTCTTTCTTTCAAATATGAACGCCTTCGCCTCTTTTGTACTATCTTTGGGATGCTTTCCCATGATGAGAATGATTGTGCTACTATTAATCAAGTACCGACGGGTTCGAATGATGATGAGGATGATGATGATGATACGGATCCCACGGACGATCTCTCAGATGCGGACATGGATCATACTACACCAGAAACCAATGCTGATGCGTCCACCTCGAATGCAACTCATCGTTCAAATGACAGCCCAACACAAACTCCTTCCCGTAAGCGCAAAGCGGCAACGAACGCAGAGACACATACCTCACGCAAACCACGAATCCGAGCCATATTTATTGACTACCAACGCACACTCTTCTCTGATGATGTCCGTGAATCACTCTCAAAGGTACTTACCCGTTGTACTGACACATTGAACATTCGTCAATCGCTCGATATATCCCCCATAGTTGATGCTCCGCCACCGAGTGAAGAAGGTGGTACCCAAGGTGATGGTATGGTGGGCCATAAGCCACCGGAGTCGCCATGAATATGACCTTTTGGAACTACCGAGGAGTGAAAGGGTCCTTGGTGGTTCGACGCCTCAAGGGAATAGTACGTCGCTATTCTCCGGACATTCTCTTTCTCATCAAGATTAAGAATCCCAATGATGTGGTGCGTGACGTTGCTGTTCAATTAGGTTATGATAATGTTAAGTGTGTCTCACCTAGGCGTATTGGAGGGGGTTTAGCTTTTCTTTGGAAAAGTTCTGTGTCTGTACGTTTTCATTTCATTGGGGAAAGACTTATCGGTTCCTTTATCAATACAACGTCATTTTCATTTTATTTATCTTGTGTATATGGTCACCCTATTAGACACTTGCGCCACCACTTATGGGAACGCTTAGAATGGATTAATATCTCACGGACAGGCCCTTGGCTATTATGTGGAGATTTTAATGAAATACTTGCACCACATGAGAAACTTGGAGGGCCGGTTCGTGATGAATGAACTTTTAAAAGTTTCCGTAATATGGTTCAATCATGTCAACTATCACACTTACCATATACAGGTAATAATATGAATTGGCGAGGACAACGACGCAATCATACGATCTAATCATGGCTTGACCATGCAATGTGTAATGATGAATGGTCCTCCATGTATCCGAGCTCAATGATACACTACTTAGAGATGGCAGGATCAGACCATCGCCCCGGTGTAATCCACATACGACAAAGGTCAAAATGTGGACAACCACGCTTTACTTATGACTCACAATTATATAACAATCCCCAAATCAAAGAACTCATCCAACAAACATGGCATGGCAAGATGAAGCTTCGCCGATTGCTACTAAACTACGTGAATGTTGGTCAGTTATTTCATTCTGGAAGCACAATAATCGGGGATTTACTCTGTCAAATCTGGGTATCACTTATCCACGACATCAAATATAGCTGATACACCCCCACTGCTGAATCATCCGGAATTTACGAGATAACTTTGGCGATCACAAATCCTCCTGAAGTTAAAACACTTCCTATGGCGTGTCGCATCAAAGCTATTGCTACAGCGGACAACCTTCAGCGTCGTAACTTGGCACGTCAACTCAAATGCCTCAGATGTTGTAATGTTGATGAAACTACCGACCATGTTTTATTTTCATGCCCTTATGCCACAGCCATCTGGTGGCTTGCTGGTATACCGACACAACTATTTGCTGATGTCGCGGTTCCGCTAATCGATAAATTGCAATATATCTTATCCATCACTGAAAATTCGACTTTCAGTGATTGTTATCGGTACTTACCGGTGTTCACTCTGTGGAGAATCTGGAAAGGTCGGAATGCCTTACTTTTCGGTAATAATGATATCACACCGATGGTTAGCTTTCATCGAGCAAGGAAATATACTGAAGAATGGCTCACGGCAAAATCATTAGTGTGAAAATCCATATTACAAACATGATAACCATGCTATTAGGACACATTCATGGCAGAAGCCGGCACATGAATGGATTAAATGCAATTACGATGCAACGCATAAACAAATAGGCAACTCAGGTATGGGCTGGATTCTCCAAAATGAACATGGTCTATTCTTATATGCTGGCATGGGGAAATTCGAAGGTCGTCAAACGGTGGAAGAAGCCGAATTTACAGCGCTAATCTGGGCTCTCCAAGCAACACACGCGTTAGGTTACAAATGTGTTGAGTTTGAAGGGGATAATATAACTATAAACCATATCCTACAGGGGAAAACACAAAACATACGTCTTTGTAATTTTTATGCTACAGTGATGGCCTGGACTACAACTTTCGACTTAATCTGGTTTACATACCAAAGCCGCAAAGCAAATACTTGTGCAGACTTGCTGGCGAACACAATTACATCGAATAATTTACAGTTATGGTCGATTTATAACTCTTGTCCCCGTTTTTTACGTGACAATGTAAACTTTGATTACGTTAATGCAATATAAATATGTTTGACGGTAAAAAAATATAAAATAAAATGAACCAACCAAAGGAATATCAAACATCGTACCAACCTCATATGGGGGAAATAAATGAATATCGGACCATGGATGTCTTTCTTCTTTATCAAAACATATGTTTTATCTTCATCACCAAACTGAGCGATCTGATTTCGACGACAAAAGAACAACACTCGTGTTTCTTTGATTCTAGTGGTGATTCCGATGAGGCCTTGGTGGTGTGCTCAATTTGCTCAATCTTCAGCTTCACCTCCATCGTTTTGATATTTATCGAATTTTAAGATTATTGACTTGAAAAGAAAGTGAAAGAGATGAGAATGATTTGGTGTGTTAGAGTTTTCAGTTTTGTATTATATTGCTTGGTTTAGAAGACGATGGTGTTACATATTATATTTTTTTCAGTTTCGTATTTTGAGGTAAAAATGATTTGGTGTAGAGCTTAGGGTTTTCATTTTTATATTGAGCTTGTTAATCCAAATTTGAGCAAGGCGAGGCCATTACTTAGGTGTAGAGGTTGTTAAAATTTTGATTTTCGTGGTGATGTAGAGCTAGTTTGAGTTCTGATTTTCGTATCAAATTTTGTAATGTTGTATAATTAGTGAAACTAATTTTTATTTTTTAAAATTTAATGATAACAACTAGAGTTCATTTCGGTGGAATGCGAAGGATGCTATTACTATGGAGTAACATTTAAAATATCGAGTATTAAGGAATGTGACTCAGTTTGATCTTTGTGTCTATATTCATACTAAGTTTCTTCTGTATCCTTCCCTACCAAGTAATATATATCCTTGTAAAATAATTTACAATGATTAGTATGTCAAGACTTATCTATGTAGCATGGATGTGGGTCACTTAAGGAGTTTTTTTTGCATGTGGAAGTATAAAAAAGTATTGAGGAGGAAGATTTAAAAGTAGTGCCTAGAAGTTCGGTTGGAATGAATTATGATGGTGAGATGGTGATTGCTACAACGAACAATGTGATTGTTATTTACGAGGAAGGGAAGGATCATCAGAATGATGATGTTGGAGATTGTGTGAATATTGCTAGTGAGGAATTGGCATTGAATGAGTTTTTGGAAGGTGATAGTTATGATTTTAATGAAAGTATTGAAATGCCTTGTGATCCTTGTGATAGACAAGAGGAAAAAACTCAGTTGCTAAAGGAGTGGGAAGATGTATATGTTGGAGAAACAAATAGTGGCACTATAACAAGATTGGTTTTGGATAACGGGAAACGGTTCAAGTATTTATTCGTTGCAAGATTTTTAAAGTAGTTTGGATAATGTGATTCAAAGATTGTTGTTGATGTATGTTTAATGTAGTTTAGGTAATGTAGTTTCCTTATGTTTGCTAAGGTGTTGTTGCTAAGTTGTTGTTACGTTGCTAAGTGCTACGTTGTTGTTGTTGATGCTAAGTTTCTATAACTTAATATGTTGTAGTCAAATCTTGTAGTCTAATAACTTTTTAATGTTTATGTTTGATTATAACAAGTTTGATGTTCCTATGTTCCATTTTATTTCTTAATGTTTTGGTTTTGTCCTCGACTCAGTTCAAACAAGTCCACTGTATGTTTTGTTTATGTCTTAGTGATTATAACAAGCCTACTTTTTAAGTTTCATTTATTTTAATGTATTCTAGACACATTATCCTATTAAAAGACAGAAAGATAAATAACAGAAGTTGACTGAATTCTACATTAAACTATAAAGTCCAAACTAATATTAAATCAGAAAATACTTTTTATAAGCGTCCTTAATAACCGATGCTGATAAGGCGTTAGTCTACTAAACTGGATAAGCAAAAAAAAGGATTGGTCCTTTGTTGTTAGTCTAATAACTGGTCCCTAATGACATATCTGTGTCACTTCTTCGATTGTCTTGTAACCCTTGGTTCAAATCCTGTAAATGGTGGCTCATTATAAGAACTTTTTTCCCTCTTTGTTGTCTCTTTAGCCTGACTTGTCCCTGCTCCAAAGACTACCAGCATATTTTCAGGTCCATCTTCTTCCACTCCACTTCTTGTACCAGCACCATCACCATGCTCCAGAGCAACTCTTCTAATTCCTTTGACATGCTCCTCCATGTCTGTCAATTTACCATTCATGGTATCAAGATTTTCATGAGTTTGTTTGAACCCTGAGAGCCTAATTTCCTTAAGATCTTGAAATCCACATGTAATATGCTATTTCTTCATATGACCTCGAGAGATCTCACATGCATTCTTTTTTCGCTGCATCTGATTGAAATACACCTTTTTCTAGAAATGTACCAGTCGCCTTATCTAGCCATCAACAACATGGTTAACCGCATCTTCTTTTTCTGGAATCTCAGAGATCAAGTCTTCTTCGTCTCGGGTTGCTTTCAAAATGCTTTGAATCCTCGGTTAAGTAATACATCAACAAAAAACAACATCAATTCCAGAAGCAAAAAACACACAAAATTTCTGATAACAAGTTCATAAAAAATACATAAATTCATGAAGCCAATGTAAGAAGTACAACAACTATCACATAAATTCCTGAAGCCAAAATAACAAGTTTAACAACAAAAATAACTAACCTTTGTTTCATCAAGTACTTTGCTAATTTCTTGAATTCTAAATCCCTTCATCCCACACCTTCTAAACTTAGACTTGAATATTCTAGGACACTCACTGCATGAATTTTTTACCTTCACCTGGAAGTCCTCCCTCATTTTTGGTATTGCTTCAAATGCTAGAAGGTACACCGAAAACACCAAAGTTTCAGGATATCAATAATATATCTAAAACAGAAATCATACAAATAAAATGAAGTTAGAACATACCTCTAAGGGAACAACGAAGCAAGAAAAATTAGAACGCAGGTTGGCAGCTTTGTTGAACAAGCTCATCATATGCTCAATTTCATTTAGATTGTCATAGTAAGAAAATCTACCCCACGGGATTGACACACAATCATCAAAGTTGGTGAAAATCCGCCTAATCAGTTGGTCAAATGAATTTGCTTGTACTCCTTGATTTGCATTGCCTTTGAGAATGGAAGAAAGGAAATAAAGAGTCCCCATCTTTAACTTTCCCCTTGAATAGATTCTCATAGACATGAACATCTTCTCGATGGATTCTTGAGTCACTTTAGCTTTTAAAGTGCTTCTTCACAAACCTGAAATTCCCAATCTCTTTGTAGTTATTGGGAAACTTGTGGCAATAGACACCAGATAGAAGGGCGTGCTCTCTCAGTGAATACTGGATTGCTATAGCGCTGACAACAAACCATGCTTCTTTTGTCTTCTTAGTTCGATCCAAGCGCACTAGAAGCATCCACATTCCCATCGAATGGTGGTTTACGTTCCTATTCATATAAAACAAATGAGAAAATTAAGGATGCTCATAGAACCACTCCTTATTAGGGTTGTCAAGCATCATCTCAATGTTTTCCACCGTCTTCGCGACATAGTACCTTGTTGCGATTCTAATGGTCTTCGTGTACTCTGTTCTAGGAAGGTACATTTTGATATGTGGTATCACTTCCATTGCACCATCATCCGAATCCTACACTCATTCAAATCAACTTACAATCAACAAGTATAATACCAATTTCCAAAATCAGAAACAATTAAAAAATTCTTTGAGAGTACAAACAATGTAGAGAAAGACAAACTAAGTTGCGGAAAATAGTCTAGAAAAATAAAAGCAAGAGCCTAAACATGCAATTTGAGTGCAATTACAATTAGCAATTGCTTAGATCACATGATTTTTAGTTCAGTAACCATGTTTAGAGCATGGAGAGAAACATTCCATCTATCAACAACCTAGACGACATTGCAATTAGAGATCCGTAATCAACACATCCATGAAGACATTGATATCTTTCTTAATTTTATCTGAAATTCACAAAAGGAAAAGTTTATTTTGCATGTCCAAATCTCAAGAACATGAATTACTCTCAATAAGCAATAATTAACAGAGAATTTTTTATATATGAAGTAATTAGAAGATTCAACCAACGAATAATAAGAAGAAGCATAGATTTACGTTGTATTCGTTACCATAAAATTTATCTACATTTATCAATACTCCAAACCAAACACGCAGAAATCATGGGAACAAAGCTCAACGAAGAAAAAGTGGAAAGCTTAGGAAATAGCAAAATCATAAACTTTTCATTTAGTTTAGGACTAAACTCAGATCCAAATCAACAATGCAAAATTACCACTAAAATCAAATCAATTAGAACTGGACTTAGAATGGAATCCACTTAGAATACGAGACAATTACCATATCTGTTTCAAAACAAATTTCTTTTTCTTCAATTTCTTCTGTTTGTGTTCATTCCTCTTCCTTTGCCGCTTCTACTCCTCCTTCTAATTCTTCCTCTTCTTTGACTACTCCTTCTACTTCTTCTTCTTCGACTACTTCTTCTTCTCTGATTTCTTCTTCTTCTTCTTCTTCGATTTCTTTTTCTTCATCAACTACTGAGAGGAGGAGGATCCTAACAAACTCAAGGTGTTTCGACTACAAATATGGAACCTCTTTCCCTATGTTGTGCCATATTCTTCATTCGCCCCATGAAAGTGATTTGAAGGACAAAGATTTGAAACCACATGAACAGGAAAGGAATCATAGAGGATTTGAAATGATTCCAATTTCAGTCACCGTCGAGAGTGGAAAAATAGGAAATGGATAGTGAGTAGATGAGTAACATGAATTAGGCTAAATTGGGATCCTGTAAAATGTGAAAATTTACAAATTAATTCGGTTAGTGCATTAGTGTTTCGGTTTTCTTTTGGTTATTGGAATGGATCCAAATTTAAATTAGTAACGGGTTTGGGACCCAAAAAGATGGTTGGGTCATGTAAATTTCACTAAAAATCTGGACATAGAATCAATCAGCTACATTTCTATTAACCTACTGAATAAATTAAAAATCGGTGTAAAAATGGGAGAGTATTTGAGCTATTTCTCCTCCAAATGAGAGTCTTTCAGCCATTGATCCGCTAATGAATCCATTGTATTTGTTTCTATATATTATTCTTAACAAATCATATAACCAATGATACTATATTTAGACAAGAATAAAATAAAACATAATTTTTTCCTATAGAACTTTGATGTTATTCGTTACACTTTTTCGCATAAAAACCGATTATATTGATAGCCAAGTAAACTTGGAAAGCCAAAAGACTATTACAAAATACCACTCAAACTTAGAAACTGAGACAAACAAAAGCTAGAAGAAAGACTTCAAAAGACATTAACTTGAAACATAGAAATAAAAGTAGACAGGCTCAAGAGCAAGAATAAGGAACCAGAACGAGTTGAGTCGAGTAGTTAGAGAGTCTTGAACTTCTTGAGAGAGGCTTCTGATTCAAAATCAAGATACCTTTTATGCTTTGAATTCTCATTAAAGTGTAGTTGTGCTTTGTGCTGGTTTGGATACAGAGATAGATCTTCTTGAAAAACTCCCCTGTTATCTTGAGAAAGACCTAGTTTTACCTCTTGGTTGAAGATATCTTCGATTTTGCTACTCAAGTGTAGTGAGTCCATCACATCTATCTGCAGTGTGACACGCTATGAGAAGTAGCTCTGCTTGTTGTGGCTCCATTGGCTGAGCATTTGAGAGTTGATCCCCAAAGTCTCTTGACATGTTGCTATCAGACGAGTAGTGTTCACCTTGCTCCATTTGCATTTTATTAGGATGATATTGTGATTGTAGAGGAATGTAGGTGCAATATGAAGTGTTGTGCATGATATTTTGGCACTTAAGACATAAACGATACACCTTTTGTTATAGAAGTTTACATGCATTCTTTCACCATTGTGGAACCTGACCCTTATGAAAAATTTTAGTTGATATCCCGTGTTCAACTTCACTTTTGCATGAACCAAGAAAGCTCTAGTGAGTGATGCTTCTTGTACATCCACCTCCACTACCTCACTCAAAGAAATTGCAATCAAGTGAATAGTAGTAGCTGATGTATATTGTAGTGGCAAGTCATGAATTTGCACCTATACTTGGATAGTTGACAAGAAGGAGATGGGTGGATGAGGAACCCATCTTTGTATCGCCACAAGCCACTCATTGTAAGTTATATGTTGCTTGCAGAGTACGACAATCAAATCCACCTTTGCTAAGAAGAAGAACTTAACAAAGTTTTGGTCAATGATTCGTGCTTGCACTCTTGTCTCCATACTCCAATCACGAGGGTGATCCTCTACCATCTCTTGTAAGTTTGTTTCAAAGGATTGAGAGGTTTATCTACCAGACTTAGCCTGCTCCGATCCAAGGATAAAGCATAGGCATGGTGGGGAATGAATATCTCAAGATCATATCGGCCCAAATGAAATTGAGTTAAAGCACACCACAGGTTGTTATCCACAAATGTTTCAGAATTTTCCAGTTGAAAGTGTTACAGGGAGAAGTACTGGAATAGATCCATATATAGGCAGAGCAAAACTGAATTTTAATGATTACTCTCTCTACGTAGGTCAATAGCCTTTGGTCTTTGACCTTCGAGAGAATGTTTAGCCAATGCATCTATTCCTATATGTAAATCATGTCGCCTAAATCTAGGGTAAAGATTTTGCTTGTTGTGGAGGTTTAGGGTAACCAATTTTATTGGCTTCAGAAGTTGTGTAATGCCCATTTGTCCCAGGAATTGGTGGTTTATATACATGGTTTGCTACTAATAGAGTAATAACTATCCTAAAAGGTTATGTGTTTAAAAGGAAAATAATGATTACATGAGTGGGAAAGGTAATAAATATAAAAGACCTAGAGCAATTAAACGATAAGACAAAAGAATACAGAATTTATAGTTTAAGATTTGATTAATGATGAGTTAATGGTCGAATATAAAATGATGATGAGGAGTATATATTGGGAGAGGTTAAAAGGTCTTTTGAAGTTGGGTTATAATGTAATGATTGTAAGAAATAATAAGTATAGTTCGAGGTAGATGGAGATTTAAATAGGTAAGTGTGTTATTGGTTTAAGGTATCCATTAATGTGTGATCCATTGAGGTTGATGCTTGTGAGTCATGGTGTCTTAAATTCAGAATCAAAGCGGGTAAGCCTCTGCATATGTAGTCATTAAATTTGTTTTCTCTGATAACAATGTGGGCAATAGCAATCGACCAACTGTTTTGTTCCTTTGTAATGTACATGAATTCAATAGCCATAAATTCTCCCATCAGTGCTCGAATGAGCCTTGTCAAAGGTTTGTATATGGGCCATAACTCTTGTTTCTGTAGGCTGGTCTGATAGTGTCACTATCTGTAAGTATCTCCACTTGTTGTATTCTTAGATCCAGTAAGCTGCTAAGAGTCCACCATTGGCCCATAAGTTCTAGAATAAATCTCGATGATGTTGGAAGGAAAGTATGTCTCGTATGAATTCATGAATGGTCCTCTCTAGCTTCTAATATCCATGCACCTCCGTTTAAACTTTAGCGTTTATACGCTACAATCCAGTGTACCATGTGTGTCATACCACTCTGTTTTGTGTTAGAAAACAGTAATATTGTTGTCTTCTATGTAATCCTAGCCATGTGTGTGCTTGTAAGATCGTGTCATTAACTACCATTTGTAAATCTTGACAAGTTTTTCTATCACTTTGATGTTACGTGCTTTCCAAATTTTCCAGAGGATCCATGGGAACAGAGACCTGATAATATGATTCTACAACCATAGGAGAGAGCCCAAGGATGCATTCAATTAGTGGTCGACACTTAGAACTGAAACTCGAACAGATTCAAAGCTTCAGCTCACGAACGGATCACTTCTAAGACTTTAGTGTGTAGAAGATGGAATTTAGAGTCTAGAAGTGGATGGAACGAATTGGAAATGGTATAGATTGATGTGAACTACCAAGATTGATGTGAACTACCAAGATTGATGGAAGACTCTTGATCTTCGGCTTGAAGTCACCCACGATATGACACACGAAGATGAGGATCAAGTTTGTGGATATTATACACCACAAGATCAAACAAGTTTGTAAGAAAGTTTTTGATAAAATGTTTGATGATTTTATTGAAGGAAGATAGTACAATTTGTAGGATAAAATTTAGGGTATTGGTAGCCTTGAAAATGAGGCATAAATAACATAAAGCCCACTTAAAACCACTTGAGAAAAATAACCCAAAGTCTTAAAAGAAATCGGTCCATCTAGAAATGGTTCTTCCTTAAATAGTTAGCAATTTCGCCTAAGGGTTTGTAAGATAAGAGAGTATGCACCTTACCTTATCAAAAATATTGTCTAGAAAACCCAAGTTGAAACAAAATTAGACGAAGGAAAAAAAAGTATAAGAGCATACACCTCTCTTAGGCAATCCTTAGCTATCAAAACCAGTGTAGTTGGATTAGCTTTTGAGCTAAGGTTTCTTTCAGTCTGATTGAGGATTGTGCCAATGGCTGCTTGTAACGTTTTGGCTTTGGCTCTTGTAATAGATCCACTTGGTAACTCCAATGCTTTCTCAAGCTCCTTTGGTTCGAGTTCTTCAAGCTCTCCTTGCTCCGGTTCAAGATGATCAACCATTCTTATATCATCGCCTCCTTCTTGAGAAGGATTTGACCTCAAATCCGCAATACCTACAACATAAGGAACCAAATCAGCAACATTGAAGCTATTACTAACTGAATAATACCTTGAAGATCCAATTGATAGGCATTGTCATTGATCTTATTAATGATCTCGAACGGCCATCCATCTGTGGCATAAGCTTGGATTTTCTCTCATTAGGGAACCATTCTTTCCTCAAATGTATTCAAACCAAGTCGCCTTCATTGAGCACCAATTGCATGCGACCTTTGTTTGCTTGGAGTAAATACATCTCTATTTTGGCTTGAATATTGAGTCTAGATTGCTCATGAATCTGCTTGACAACATCAGCCTTCTTCTTTCCATCCAAACTAACTCTTTCACTCAAATGTAAAGGCATTTGATATACACGCATTTTAGTACGTTTTAGGTGTCCTTTTTAATTCATTTTTCATGCATATATATTGCATTTACATTACAATCGAGTCATTTGTAGTTTGTTTGCATAGGTTACATTTGCATAGCATACATATTGCATTTAGAGTTATTTTCAGGAAGCTTGGATTGAGAATAAAGAGACAGCAACATCAACTCCGATTAGACAACAGCAGTAACTCGGATTGGACAACAGCTGCAACTTGGATTGGATAGCAACAACAACTCGGATTGGATATCAACGGTAACTCGGTTTACAAACCCATGGCAACGGCACTCGGATTGCAAACCAACGCCAACAGCACTCAGATTGCAAACTAACGGTAACATCACTCTGATTGCAAACCAACAGCAATGACATTCGCATTGCAAACCAACAACAATGACACTCAGATTTCAAACCAACAGCAATGGTAACTCAGATTGCAAACCAATGGCAACAGCACTCAGATTGCAAACCAACGGCAACGACACTCAGATTGAAACCAACAGCAACAACATTCAGATTGCAAACCAACGACAATGGCAACTCAAATTGCAAAGCAATGACAACCCAAATCATAAATCAACGGAAACTAGGATAATAACATGGTGAAAGCAGATTGACTCATGACGGGCCTTGTATCTCAACGGATTCTACTACACCATATGGGCTGAGTCAACTCCACTTTTGACGGTCCAATGACTCGATTCGACGCACGAAATTGAGTCATCTATCTTTCTTAGTTTTTCATTTTCTACTTATTAGATTTAATGGGGGATTAGTATAAATACCTCTTTGATGTGACGAAGACTCGGAATCTAAGTTTTACTGCTACTTCTGAAACTCTTAGAACTTTTCATTGTTGTAATTCCGGAACAAGATTTCACTTTCCTTTTATCTAAGTTCTAATTCAGTTTTAGTTTTTCATTCTAAGTTTACTTTCTGAATTCCTTGATCATATCATCCACTTTGATTATTATTTCGAATGTTTCACCTATGATTTCTGAGTAGTTAACTTAGGGTTCCTAAGGGAAGGACTAGACCAGCGTGGATCTTAAAATTTTCTAAGTCGCTTAAGAGTAGAATATTCTAGATCTCTCTTGTTTCAGTGTTGTTAATGCTTGTTCCTTTCTGATCAGTTGAAATATGATTTTAGACTTTTAGCTTCCGATAGGTGTGTTGAATTGTCTGATTAAACCGTCTCAAAAATTTACATCCTTAGCTTAAGAGATTAATTGTCTAAGGTGTTTATTAGGCTCATTTAAATGGTTACTTCACGCCAGTTAGGTTGTTAAACGCTTATGATGATAATGTCGGTTGACAGCTTTACTGAGATTGTTTACCATGAGAGTGGACTCAATAGTTATAAGTTTATTGCCTAGAGATCAGCTCTGTTTGAGTTTGTTAAGCGATTTAGTGACTTAAAATGAGACGTTGGTCCATGATTTACGCCCCTTAAGAAACCCTTCTTCTCATCTTTGTTTAGTTGTTTTCACTGCACTTAATTTCCATTGTACCGTTACTTTTGAATTGCTCATTTAAACTCACTTTTTGTTTACTTGACTGTTATTTATGTTTCTCGTTGTTTCACCATTTAAGTTGATAGATAACAACCCATTCATTCGATTTGGTTTGAATTAGAGTGGTCTATCATATTCTGATTGCTAGTTACATTCCCACTTGGATTGACACCTATTATACTACATCAACATCATAGTGTAATAGGATTTGACAACTAGAGGAAAATCTTGTTATCTAATTGGCACCGTTTCCAACTGCGTTTCTGTTTACTACGTTTAGAATTTATACTTTCTGAGATCAAGCTATTATTTTGTTTCTCGCTAACTTTGGTTTGCCTTTGTCTGTTTTAGGTTGAATTTACAACTCGAGTTGAACTCCCCTTTGTATGCAGACGTGTTCTCAAGGCAACTAGAATCTTCTCCCTCTTTTAGAAAACATTGACAGACCTACACATGAGTTGAGAGAGTTGAATAACCCACTCCGCAATGAACTAGAAAAATCAGGAAAAATGGCATCCCATGATGGTTCAACTTCAAAGACGCTGTTGGCGCCGTAGGAAACGTACCATGAACAAGTGCCACCTTTTAGGAGACCTAGTACAATCGAAGCATGAGATGCACCCAGCAGTCACACTCAACGACATGGAATTGTTCATCTGTCCATTCCGAACAACAACTTTGAGATCAAAAGTAGTCTCATCTCCATGGTGCAAAACCGCAAGTTTGATGGACTGCATGTGGAGGACCCTCTCGATCATCTCAATGAGTTTGAAAGGCTCTGCAACCTGACTTAGATCAAAAGAGTTAGTGAGGATGCTTTTAAGTTGAGGTTGTTCTCATTCCCTTTTGGGGACAAAGCACATACTTGGGAGAAACATTTGCCTCAGGGCTCTATCACAACATAGGACGCTTGAAAGTCTGCCTTTCTTGCCAAGTGTTTCTCTACCTCGAGGACCGCAAAGCTGGGAAATGAGATTTCCAACTTTGTGTAGAAAAATTCATAATCATTTTCTGAAACGTGGGAGCGATACAAAATATATCAGACTTAGTGTCCTCACCACGGCTTCCCTACCCGAACACTACTGAGCAATCTATACTATGGTGTTCTACCAAAAAAATGCATGATGTTGGATTCAGCCAGCTGTGACAACTTCCTAAATAGTGATGTTGATGAGGGCTGTGAGTTAACCTTGCCCAAGCAGATGGACAATATAGAGAAGACTTTGACAGAAGCGACAAAGGCACTATAGATTTGGATACAGTGAGCAGAAAGGAACTCAGAGCTATGAATGACAAGTTGGACAAGTTGCTCATGGTATATTGGAAACATGTGCACTCATTATGCCATGACGAAATGGTTCAGGACGAAGAGGATGATCAGGTTGACGAGGTTAGCTTTGTGCAGACCAAGGAGGAGGTTACAAACAATACAACAACTATCAGCAGTATCCGAACCTCTCTTTCAGGAACACCAACGTTGCTAACCCCCAAGACCAAGTTAACCCACCCAAACCCCAACCCGTTCAGCCCAAAGCTTATGTGCCAAAGCAACAATATCATTAAAGTTTTCAGCCTGTTCCAACCGCACCACTAGGATATGAAGCACAAGCTCTGCCATCTATTCAACAAGGTCCAGAGGTTATGGATTTGCTCCAATATATCCTGAAGGGTCAGATTACGACAGCTACTGAGTTGACAAAGAAGTTGTTGAGGTGCACTTGAAGATAGACGCATCGCACAGTGATCTCAATTGCAACTTTGAGACATTGAATGCAATACTCAAGTACCTTGAAAGTCAACAAGCATCCTCCTCTATGAAGAATTCTGGGCAACTACCAAGAAAGGCCATTCAAAATCCCAAAGAATACACTGCCCAATCTGACCCTTCAGAATATCTTGAGAAGTGGCAAAGAGCTTTCTCAACGTGTTGGAAAGGATACATACACTGAGGACAGTGTGATTCAAGAAGGGGAGGACGATCAGATCAAAAATTGGGCTGAAAAATCAACTCCAAAGACCCCACTTGATCAAGAGAATCAACATGAAGGTAGTTACGTGCACCTCTTATGAAAAAAGTCACACCTGACGCCACGACTGACATACCAGGTCGAGTCAAACCCAAAACCACAACCTCTGATGCTCAAAGACCATCAGAAACTAAAGAAAAGAGCACGACTTCAGCACCACCCTCATACAAACCTCAATTACCTTTACCTTTCCCTGGACGATTCAAGAAAGAACTTACGGAGAAATACAAGGGTCTCTTTGATAAGCAGATGAAGGATATTGAGTTAAAGATTCCTATCTTGGATGCATTTACACGTATACCTCCTTATCAGAAGCTCTTGAAAGAAGCTAGTAAGAAGAGAACTAAGGAAGCGCAGAGCATGGGAGTAGAGACTCATGAGTGCAGTGCCATCACACAGAGGTGGGTAGTGCAAGAGAAGGTAGAGGACCCTGGGACATTCACTTTACCATGCTTATTGGGTCACTTAACCTTCAGCAAATGTCTTTCTGATCTTGGAGCTTCAATCAGCTTGATGTCACACTCTCTTGCAAGAAGGCTAGGATTCAACAACTACAAGTCTTGTAAACTCTCTTTGATCCTAGCTGATAGGTCTACTCGATTTCCATATGGTTTGGTGGAGGATCTGCCATTTAAGATGGGCAACGTACAAGTTCCCACAGACTTTATGGTGGTGGATGTGGATGAAGAACCACAAGGTCTACTACTCCTTGGTAGACTGTTTTTAGCCTTAGCTGGTGCACTAATTGATGTGCAGAGTGGAACAATCGAGCTTAAAATTGGGAAAGACCTCAAAATCAAGTTTGATATCAATAAGGCAAAGATGATGCCAACTATTTGATAGACAAAGCTTCTCAATTGAGGGATTGAACCAGATGAACGTCAAACCTCTTAAGCTCCCACATGTTGTATTGGTTAGAAGTGGTAAATCTATAGACTACTGCACGAGAGCCACCATGTATGAGGAGATGTTTGATGGGAGAAGCCTCAAATCTCTGGTTGCTTGTAGTAAGACTACACAGCCACCTCCTAAAGAGATATGTAAGCTACCCAAACTGGACCTTGGACCTGATATAATTCTGTAACC
This sequence comes from Lepidium aucheri, assembly GCA_900406435.1. Taxonomy (NCBI): domain Eukaryota; kingdom Viridiplantae; phylum Streptophyta; class Magnoliopsida; order Brassicales; family Brassicaceae; genus Lepidium; species Lepidium aucheri. The sequence continues at coordinate 8,275 of OVBA01003347.1, read as the reverse complement.
CAAAGGATTTGTGGATGGAGTAATTATGTACAAGGTGGAGAGCAGAAAGCGTCCCAAGCCATTTGCTAAAGTCAAATAGCATCTCTTTCCAACAACGCCCAAATCAGATTGGTCAGGACCTTTTAACATCAAAGAGGTTATGCCTTGCGGAGTCCTAACTTTGGTTAGCAAGGAAGGAGATGCTATTCCAAATAATCGGCAGAAAGTCAATCTCCACATGGTTGTTGGAACCACATCAGAGGTGACTCCAATTCCTCTCTCTGAACCACCCCAAATCTGATGGGGGTGAAGAGTCGAGCTTGAGTCTATAAACAAGCTCACTTGGGAAGAAGTCCCATGCATATCCTTGTATATACTTTATTTCGTTTTCCTGGAATTTTTCTTTGTTTCCTTTTTGTTTTGTGTGTTTTAGGTCGTGGAGAATAGGCCAAAACATCACAAGCAGCTAGATTCTTTTAAAGCATGAGAGGCAAGACTTTAAGTCTCGAGTCCAGCCACCGCCGACTCTCCAACTTAGACTACATCTCCTAGTCAAGTAAGCCATCCCCATGTTCGTGTCCCATGCCATCTTTCTGACTTAGTTACTACTCTAAGTCCAAGTGTTGCCGCTATTCCGACTCGGTCTGCACTTCCGAGTCCTTACGCCACTACTTTGACCAGACATGATCTGCACCTCTGAGTCGCACGCACCACCACTGGGTTTGACTGTCGACTCAAACAAGCACAATGAGTGGATATGGATCCAGTGGGATGGTCTCTTTGTTCGGCCCAAGGTAACAACTTCTTCAACTCCATTGTATGTATTTTTGCATTGTTCCATTTGCTTTGTTTGTCTAGGATTTTCTTTCCGACTTCTATTACAAAAGAGACTTTGTCGTTTAAGTTTGGGGGAGGATCCTAGAGGTTATTAACATGTTTTCTGTGTTTCTTAGTTATTATCTTCATTCAGTTCATGCATTTCATCTAACGCATAGAAAACACACAAAAAAAACAATCATAAAAAGAGTGTCATTTAGTCGCATATTATGTAGGATCGAGTCTAAATGCATAGGGAATTATGAGGATAATAGCCGCTTAAACTTGCTGATTAACTTGCTAGATTCAAGGCCCTAGTTTCTAGGTTCTTTGTTACATTCAATGCTTGTCCTGAAAGTTAAGACTAAACTATGTTAGGAATGTTTAGCACAAGTCTCACGTCATGTTTGAATATGTTTTGATTTGACGTCTATCCTCACTAAGTGATAACCATAAATATGATATATAATTATTTTGTCTATGCATCAACTCTGAATTTGTGGATTATTAGAATACTTGGATTCTTTTTACCCCTCATGCATCTATCTTGCTAATCCAAGTAGAATCCAACCATGCTACATTATGATCTGCTTTCGAACCATGTTGTGCTCTGTTGTGTGATTTTAAGGTCTCTTTTTGGTCTAAACTTGGCATAACGTATTAGGTAGAAGCCAACAAAGTCATGCCTTCATATAATCTTTGGTTCACAATTTTTGGACCAGACTAGGACTAGGTGATTTCGTTTGGGGTCAGGATTACTTGTGTCTAAGCAGAGAAACGAAATGAAGGAAAGAATGGATGAAAGTCTAAAGATCTAGGGTGATAAAGGGATGAATTTATATGCTAATCTAGTAAAGGGTTTGTGGAAAGGTAAGTGTGAATAAGGTTTCAAGATTAAGAAAAGGAAAATGCACCAAAAAAGTCTTAATGTCTTAAGAATAAGAAAAAAAGAAACCAATGCTGAATGTATAGAACCAAAATCGCAAAAGTAAATCAAGGAAACATCCTTCTCCCTAGATAAGAATCGAAAAGCTAAAACAAAAAGAGATGATCTGTGGAGCAGAAAAAGATAAAAACGCCTTAAGTATAAAGGTAGAGTAGGATTATATTCTGGGCTAGATTGGCTAGGTTAAGATCAATTATGGGCATATGGGTAGATGGGGACATGACTTTGTATGCGCCTATTGGTTCTTACCTTTAGCATTATGCTAAAGTTTGAACCATTCATGAGTGATCCCTTGTGTTATGATTGATCAGTTACTCATAGAAATCATTTTAATCTCTAGACTTTACCCTTGACCAAACGAATTCTTAGGTGATGCATAGACAGATTCACGGTTACTAAACAAATGAACGTTAAGATGATAGGTGGATTTGAATGCATAATTAAGTTGTGGCTGAGCTTAGACTGAATTGCGATTGTCATGGCTAAAGTTTTTAAGTAAGTCATGTTTGAACTGCACCACCAGAACTCGCAACTAGGACCTTGATTTTTGAATTCATTTCAGCTTGTTTCTGGTTCTGAATTTCCAACATTACAATTTTAAAGGCTTAGTTCAATTCACTTGCTTGAGGGCAAGCAAGGTCTAAGTTTAGGGGAGTTGATATACACGTATTTTAGCACATTTTAGGTGTCGTTTTTAGTTCATTTTTCATGCATATCCATAGCATTTACATTACAATCGAGTCATTTGTAGTTTGTTCGCATATGTTACATTTGCATAGTATACATATTGCATTTGGAGTTATTTTCAGCAAGCTTGGACTAGAAATGAAGAGACAGCAGCATTAACTCAGCGGATTGGATGCAGCAGCAACTTGGATTGGACAGCCACAGCAACTCGGATTGGATATCAACGCTAACTCGGTTTGTAAACCAACAGCAATGACACTCAGATTGAAAACCAACGGCAACGCCATTCTGATTGCAAACCAACGGCAACGGCACTCAGATTGCAAACCAACGGCAATGGCACTCAGATTTCAAACCAACGGCAAATGCACTCAGATTGCAAACGAACAACAAAGACACTCGGATTGCAAACCAACGACAATGATAACTCGGATTACAAACCAATGGCAACAAAACTCAGATTTCAAACCAACTGCAACGGCACTCAGATTGCAAACCAACTGCAACTGCACTCAGATTGCAAACCAACGGCAACAGCTTTCAGATTATAAACCAACAGTAATGACAACTTGAATTGCAAAGACACGGCAACTGGAATCACAAATAAACGAAAACTAGGATCATGTCGTGGTGACAACAGATTGAATCATGTCGGGCTTTGTATCTCAACAGATCCTATTGCACTAGATGGGTTGAGTCAACTCCACTTTTGACGGTCCAATGACTCGATTCGACCAAGGAAGTCGAGTCATCTATCTTTCTTAGTTTTTCATTTTCTACTTATTAGGTTTAACGGGGGATTAGTATAAATACCTCCTTGGTGTGACGAAGACTCGAAATCTAACTTTTACCGCTGAAACTTTTAGAACTTTTCATTGTTGTAATTCCACAACAAGATTCACTTTCATTTTATCTAAGTTTTAATTCAGTTTCAGTTCGGTTTCATTCTAAGTTTACTTTCTGAATTCTTTGACCATGTCATCCACTTTGATTGTTATTTCAGTTGTTTCACCTATGATTTCTGAGTAGTTAACTTAGGGTTCCTAAGGGAACGGACTAGACGAGCGTGGATCATAAAGTTTTCTAATTCGCTTAAGAGTAGAATAATATAGATATCTTTTGTTTCGGTGTTGTTAATGCTTGTTTCTTTCTGATCAACTGAAACATGATTTTAGACTTTTAGCTCCCGATAGGTGTGTTGAATTGTCTGATCAAACCATCTCAGAGATTTACATCCTTAGCTTAAGAGATTAATTGTTACCATGATAGTTTATTGCCTAGAGATCAGCTCTGTTTGAGTTTCTTATGCGATTTAGTGACTTAAAGTGAGACGCTGGTCCATGATTTATGCCCCTTAATAAACCCTTCTTCTCATCATCGTTTAGTTTTTTTCACTGCACTTGTTTTCTATTTTTACTGCACTTAATTTCCATTGTACTGTTACTTTTGAATTGCTCATTTAAATTCACATTTTGTTTACTTGACTGTTATTTCTGTTTCTCGTTGTTTTACCATTTAAGATGATAGATAACAACCCATTCATTCGATTTGGCTTGAATTAGAATAGTCTATCATATTCTTAGTTACACATCCACTTGGATTGATACCTATTATACTACATCGACATCTTAGTGTAATAGGATTTGACAACTAGAGTAAACTCATGTTATCAACACTAAAATCTAATGGAGAGAAAGGATTAAAACCATGAAAGATTTAGAAACGAGGATACTTAGTAGTTGAACACACAACTCGATTATATGCAAATTCTACATGAAGCAAACATTATTCCCATGTTTTAAGATTTTGTTTTATCAAAGCTCTAAGTAGTGTCGAAAGTTTCTTATTAACTACTTCAGTTTAACCATCAATTTAAGGATGAAAAGTAGTAGAGAACAATAACTTAGTTCCTAGCTTAGACCACAACGTTTTCTAAAAGTAGCTAAGGAATTTAACATTACAATTAGACACAATAGACTAGGCATTCCATGCAACCTAACAATTTCTCTAAAGAAAAGATTAGCAACATTCACAACATCATCAGTTTTATGACATGGAATAAAACATGTCATTTTAGAGAATCTATCCACAACCACAAATATTAAATCTTGACTAGTTCTAGTCCTAGGCAATCCTAAAAAAAAGTCCATTGAAATATCATGCTATGGATGAAAAGGAATGGGCAGAGGTGTATACAAACCGTTGGGTTGGGATTTGGCTTTAGTTAACTTACATGTTGTGCATCTATCACAATAACTTTCAACGTCTCTTTTTAGATTCGGCCAATAAAAGTGATCTTGCACTTATCAACACCAAAGTGTCCCATAAAGCCTCCACCGTGTGTTTCATGTATGAACAAATCTCTCAAAGAAGAATTAGGAACACATGAACAATTATCATAGAAATCCTTCATGTCAATAGAATTTCCCATGAGCAAACTTCTCACAAGCTGCAAAGATCTTCTCAAAGTCATGGTCAGATGTGTATTGAGACTTAATATGTTCAAACCCAAGTAACTTAGCTTCAAGAGTAAAGAGAAGAGTGTACCTCCTTGATAATGCATTCCGCGACTACATTATCCTTACCTTTCTTATACTTGATCACATAAAGAAAAGTCTCAATGAACTCAACCCATTTGGCGTGCCTCTTGTTGAGTTTGTGCTGGCATTTAAGATGCTTTAGAGACTCATGATTGGTGTGAATAACGAACTCCTTTGGCCATAAGTAATGCTGCCATGTTTGCAAAGCTCTCTCACCAACGCATAAAAGTTCTTTGTCATATGTTGGATAATTCAATGTGGCGCCTCTAAGCTTTTCACTAAAGAATGCAATGGGCTTTTTGTCCCGTAAAAGAACATCACCAACACCAATTCCAGATGCATCACATTCGATTTCATAAGTTTTATTAAAATTTGGAAGAGATAAGATAGGAGCTTTAGTGATCTTCTCTTTAAGCGACTGGAATGCATTCTCTTGAGCTTGTTCCCATTTGAATCCAACATCCTTTTTGATAACTTCCATGAGTGGTGCAGCTATAATGCTAAAGTCCTTAACAAATTGCCTATAGAATCCAGCTTGGCCGTGGAAGCTTCTTAATTCACTCACATTCTTAGGACTTGACCATTCACGAATTGCTTTCACCTTTTCTCAATCTACTTTAATTCCATCTGCACTTACAACAATCCAAACAAGACAAGGCTATCTGTCCCAAAAGTGCATTTCTTTAAATTAGAATAGAGTTTTTCCTTCCTAAGCACATCCTATACGACTTTGAGATAATCAATATGCTCAGCTAGGTTCTTGCTAAAGATCAGAATGTCATCAAAGTAGACAACTACAAAAATGCCTATATAAGATCTATGCACATGATTCATCAACCTCATGAATGTACTAGGCTTGGTTAGTCTAAATAGCATTACTAACCACTCATATAGCCCTTGCTTAGTTTTGAAAACGGTTTCCACTCATCTCCTTCTTTCATGCTAATTTGGTGATAACCACTTTTCAAATCGACCTTAGAAAACACACTAGAACCATAAAAATTCATCTAGCATATCATCTAGCCTAGGAATAGGATGTCGATACTTCACCGTGATATTATTGATTGATCGACAATCAACACACATTCTCCAGCTATTATTCTTCTTAGGAACCAAGAGAACATGTGCAACACATTGGCTCATTCTTTCACGGATATAACCTTTCTCCAAAAGCTCATTTACTTTCCGTTCAAGCTTTTTAGTTTCGGTTCAATTGGTTCTATAAGCTGGTTTGTTTGGCAAGACCAAACAAGGTATAAAATCGATTTGATGTTCAATACCTCTTCTAGGTGTTAGTCCTGGTAGATTATCCTTTGAAAATACGTCCTCATAGACCTGCAAAAGAGTGAAAATACTACTTGGTACAACCGGTTCCAATTCTGTTAGATTAAACAAGTTTTTTTTGGAAACCATTAAGAGATTAGAAGATTCACTCTCTGCTCAATTTTGCTTTGATTTCTTGGAGTCTTTGGGAGATTCTTGCATCTTTTTCATGCTTAGTTGGTCAAGATAAACCTCTCATGTGGTGCCATAGGAAGCCAACCCATTTTTTTGCCCTTATACTCAAAACTATGATGATTAGTGTAGCCATCATGAGTAACTCGTCTATCGAATTTCCAAGGCTTTTCTACCAATATATGACTCGCTTTTAATGGTAAAATATCCATAGGATCTCATCTTGATACTTCCCAATAGCTAGAGACACCTTAATTGTTTACTTACATTAAGCTTGCCATCTTCGTTCAGCCATTGCAACTTATACGGTTTGGGATAAGGTATTTCTTTCAATCCCAACTTAGTAACTATTGTTTGGCTAGCAAAATTAGTTAGAGCTGCCTCCATCAATTATTAGGCTGCAAATCTTATCCTTAACCAAGCATCGAGTATGGAAAAGATTTTCCCTTTGATCTTGATTCGATGACTTAGTAATCACACTCAAAGCTCTAATGGTGTTAAGTAGTGGTCCTTTCGACGGTTCTTGAACCTCATTATCTGGTTCTTCCACTTGCTTTTTTTTCTCAGACTCAAAATCTTCATTAGCTTGAAGCACCATAACTCGATTGTTAGGACAATCGCTTGCATAATGGCCTAACCCATGACATTCAAAACACTTGAGATCTCATGCTCTGAACGTAGTTTTTGTTGGCTACTTAACATCCTTAGAACCATTCAGATTAGACTCTTTGTGGACAGCAAGTTTGTCTTTAACTTTCATACCCGTTTTAAAATCCATTTGAGAGTTAATATTCGAGTCCTTGGTGTAACTCGATCTGTTGGGAACATAATTGGAGCGAGTTCCCTTTCTCTTGAGCTATTTCTCAAACATAATGGCTTTGTGTAGCAGCTGTTCTAGCTTAACATAATGTTGGATCTACAAAAGATCAACAAGCTCAAGATTAAGACCTCCTAAAAACCGTGACATTGTAGCTTCTCTATCCTCTTGAATGTCTGCTCTAACCATCAACACCTCAAGCTCCTTATAATATTCTTCCACACTTAGAACCTTGAATCAAGTTCCTCAACTTGTAATGCAGCTCACGGTGGTAATGGCTTGGCACAAACCATCGCCTCATCAATAGCTTAAGTTGAGATCATGTATCAACCGGATATTTTCCCAACCTCCTTCTAGTTGTAACTATTTGATCTTCCTTCTAGTTGTAACTATTTGATCCCACTAACTCAATGCATACTTATAGAACTCGATGACTACCACTTTTACCCTATTGGCTTCGGTATATTTTTGGCGATCAAAAGCAAATTCTATCTTTTTTTCCTAGTCCAATAATCCTAGTCCAAGTATGCAGTATATAGATTTTAAAACCAGCATGATTTTCTTTAGAAGCATCTTTTTTTCTCTTACACGTTTTGACCTTCTTTGGCTAGATTGAGAAGAGGAGTAATACAGGCGTATTTGGATTTTAAGACAAATCATATCGAACATTTTACTAATTTAAATTTTATTGAATAATTCCTTTTAATTATATCTCTTGGGGCAGCCAAATTGGCGTATAAATGAATCACATATTATCAAAAAAGAGTTTTTGACAAATCAAACATAATACACTATTTAAACGTATTACATATATTAAAATTCCTTTGTTCCGGAATAAAATAAGATCTAAAATGCAACAAAACCGTTTATAATAGAGAAAAAGAAGATAAACTGTAGTCACCTTTCCTTCTTTTTTCCTTAGTCACCAGCATGATGATCTAATCGATCTTAACAGACGAATAAATGAGCCGTGTGAACCAGAGACAAGCATAGAACCCAATAGTTCCTGTGAGAACAAAGAATGCGTAAGAAGCA
>OVBA01003346.1:0-28508 GCA_900406435.1 Lepidium aucheri | reverse complement strand
ATAATTATGTTTAGTAACTTATTATATATATATATATATATATATATATATGTGTCTACACGTTTCCACCACGTACCCGTTTCCTTAAATTTTTAGAAACTCGATTCCACGCTTCTAAACACTTCTGTTTCCACGTACCCGCTTCTGATTCCATGCAACTTAAATAGACACATAATATTACAATTTTGAGTGATTTGGTTTTGTACAAACTATCAGTTGTGCTTTTATTGAGGATGTGATTTCCGTTGAAGTCTACTTTTGAGCTCACCATACTACATATATGGAAGGAAGGTTAGATTGATAATATAATTGTTTTTAATGTATAAATAAATAAAATGTAGGATGTTGAGTTTGGCCTATGGTGGCTGTGTGGGTTCGAACAACATGACAATTCTTACGCCAGTTGGTTATTGCTCAACAAAGATCCTTATTCAGCTTATTAACCATGCACACAACGTACAATGGGGCATGGAAATACTAATAAACATATATAAATAACTGCGGCAATATACAACTATTCTAGCGATTACTAAGAACGATTAACAACCATCTACATAATAATATCGACCAACCCGGGCTACTCAAAGTCAAGATTCTCAGCGACGCTTGCTCTCTTACGATTGTCCTATAAATACCAGTGCAAAATTTACTACAATCCGACTTCCATTTTGCTTTGTTTTGATTTGAGTATGTTTTTGCTCCTTTAGTTTTCCCTTTGTTGCATTTTTGTTCTCATCGGAGTTAGCACAATAAAATTTACGTGAGTAAAAAACTTCTTTTACTAAGTATTATAGCAAATAGGATAAAAAAAGATAAGTAAAGAAAAGTAATCTTCAACAGAGAGTTCTTCTGCTGTTTCACGAGTTTTGAATTTTTTGAAAATTCTTAACTCTAATAGGCATACATAAAGTTACTTTATTATATCTTTTGTCCTCTATTTATGGTTTCTACGAGACTTCCTTTTATTTGTAAGATTTAAATTTCTGAAAAAATTATGAGATTTTCTCTGGAAATCTTGGTATTTCTTCATATCTTTTAATAATCATTCCTTCATTCTTTAGTGAATTTTTGGTAAATTTTTTTAGTTTTTAATGGGCCAGGTTCAATTAGTTTTTGGGGCCGGACAAAGTTCACCTCCAGCAGTATTGGTTCTGTATATGTACCAAATCAAATCCTAATACATAAGTCACAACCACATCATCAATATATTTTGTAGACAAGTAGTAGATATACGTACATAATATGCTAAAGAGTGTGCTACTACACCTACAGATGACAAATACCTAAATATCAAAACCTTGTCTGTAATACACCCAAATTTCTCATATGTCATTTGGTGAATGTAGTAAACTCTGTACTATGATCTTGATTGGTAAAGGTTTTTGTTAGGCATAATGCTTTTCTAGGAACCAATCATATTTGAGGATTTTAAAATAGACAAATATGATTGGTTCCAACAAGAGCATTATGCTTAACAAAAAGCCTTACTAATCAAAGCCTATATTGTGAGCTGGTAACTGTTAAGGTCATATATGTATTTGGGCCTTTTCTAATGAACAAATGTTGATTTTAATAGAAGAAAATAAATTCTATATATGGGCTTTTAATTTATAACAAATACATTGAAATTTATGGAATTGAATTGTTATGGACACTGAAAATGTTATGGAATTGAGAGTTGCTAATTTGTATATAAATCAAAATTGTTTTGGGGTGTCTTTTACCACCATTATCAAGGGTTTCTTAAGAGGTTTTTAAAAAGCTTAAGAACTCCTGTGAAAGTCTTTTAGCTTATTTTATTATTAAAAAATTTACTTTCTCCCATTTTTTACTCACTTTCCTCTTTTTTACTTTTTTTCTTCTTTTTTACTATTTCTCATTTTTCACTCTCTCCTCTTTTTACTCTCTCTCATCTTTTTTACCCTCTCTCCTCTTTTTACCTTCTCTCCTCTTTTTTACTCTCTCCTCTTTTTAACCTTTCTCCTCTTTTTCACTTTCTCTCCTATTTTTTACCCTCTCTCCTCTTTTTTACTCTCTCCTCTTTTTACCCTCTCTCATATTTTTCACTTTCTCTTCTCATTTTTACTTTCTCTCCTCTTTTTACCCTTTCTCATTTTTTACTCTCTCCCATTTTTTTACTCTCTCATCTTTTGACTCTTTCTCCTATTTTTTACTCTCTTTCCTCTTTTCGCTCTCTCTCATCTTTTTAGTCTCTCCTCTTTTTCTCTGTCTCATCTTTTCACTCTATCTCCTCTTTTTTACTCTCTCTCCTATTTTTCACTATCTCCTCTTTTTTACTCTCTCTCATCTTTTGACTCTTTCTTCTCTTTTTTACTCTGTCTTATCTTTTTACTTTCTCTCCTCTTTTTAGTCTCTCTCATCTTCTTAGTCTCTCTCCTCTTTTTTACTCTGTCTCATTTTTTCATACTCTCTCCTCTTTTTTACTCTCTCTCATTTTTTATTCTCTCTCCTCTTTTTTACTTTCTTTCATCTTTTGACTCTTTCTCTTATTTTACTCTCCCCTTATCTTTTTACTCACTTTCATTTTTTTCGGTTCTTAAGAACCCTACTCCCCATTAATCATACATAAAAATTACCTACAAAAATACAATTTTTAACTCGAAAAACTCATACCCCCAATAATGTTGCTCTTACTATTTTCCTAATAAATTTCCTGCATATACCAAAAGAAAAGAGTTGACTGTTTCACTATAGAATATACGTCACCAACAAAACCTTTTGTTTTTCCTGTTAACTGCGTTGGAATTAGGAATATACAAAAAACAAAACTTTCTATAGATTGGTTATAAAATGATCAAATGCTTTGATGACTTTTTTTTTCTGTTCTTCATCAATGCCTATCAATTACAAACCAGCAAATGAAAATAAAGAGTTGATTAGCCAAAATAATTCAACTTACACTGCTAAAGTTTTGATCTAACTTATTAACAAAGTAAGCAAATCGAAGGAGCCTACCCTTAAAAGTAACTAGGAAAATCCATCATCCCATACTCCAGAACTGCGTACACACAAAAATTTCACTTATTATTCATTTATAAACTCCTGCTGATTATTAATTTTATTGGACAAACATTTAATGCAAAGAGGAAATTCATCAAATTTACAGATGAAGGTTAAAACAGGTAGAGAGATCAACAACCAAGCAAGAAGACACGTTCTGTGATGCCATACCAAAGTTATCTGCATAGCTAGCTAATGGTTGCAAGTCCATTTCATGTTATGACTTATCATATGTCATGCTAGTGTTTGTGCCTTTATCTCAAGTATTGACCCTTTGAACAAAAACTGATTCTCCAACATATCAAGCTGATTCTCGATACCCATTACTTTTTAACTTTCCAAGCAATTGGTATGTAAAACTCACAATCTTTTCAAGCAAATCAACAAAACTCCAGCAATGTATTGAAGACAAACCCTCTCTAGTAGAGTTTCAACAAACTTATTGGAAATCACACTTAGAAAATTTTAAAAATCAGTAAAGGAAATCATCATTGTGCCACTGCATAAAGCAGTCATGCTTAAGTTATAGCAGCAAACAGATGAGAATTCAACTTCCTAGCTCATGAACAGCTTCCCAACTGATGTTCACGTCAGCCATTGTACAGAAATTTCCAGGTTCAAGCTATAATTTACAAGAAATAGAAATAACTATGCAACAAGATCAAAGAAAGAAGTAATCAGAACCTCCTAAACCCAACTCTATCACAAAAACATAAATGAATTCAAGTATATCATTGCTGCAAGAAGCAAATTGATTTTACTTTAGTTTCATGTTTGTAAGTCCTGAAGAGATGGATTTATAAGTGAACAATCGGTGTGTGCATCAAGAAGTAAGAAAGTAACTCTATTATCCACTCTTATGCTATTGTTAATGTAATATTCAAACCAAAAAAAGAATGAGCTAAGAAAGACACTGTTACATAGCAGAAACAATGGAGAAGGAGACACAGAATTCCAAACAGATTACACGAAATACGGTGAGAGAAAGGTTTCAAGTCTCACCGGCGGAGGCGGAGGAAGTAGCTCCATTGGTGTCAGAGGTATGCCTGAGCTTATGAAGACTTACCTGCATCTCAGTGAAAAGCTTCATCCTATGGCATTCCAATTCTTTAGCGAATTTCATTCTCTGCTTCTCTAAGTCCACCATTTCCTTCCGCTTCCTCTCCTCAACTCTCTCGTATATCTGTCCCAGCCTCTCAATTGCGTCGGCCACTTGTTTGTAACCTTGCTTCGTCTCAATTTCCCTCTTGCGCTTCTTGTTACTTCCACTACGACCACTCGATCTAGACCTTGAACCTTCAGAATCATCCTCAGACGCCGGACACGCCGCAGCGGCTGCAGCTGCCGCGAATGCGTTTAAATTTCCGCGAAACCCGAGTAAATCGTCACCACCGATGGGCATAATCGCCGGCGACGTCGCCGGACGCCTAGGGATCGCCGATCTTGGAGCAACCGGAACTGGAATAATCGCCATAGGAAGTGATAACCTCTGGTTATTATCAGTCGAATCAGGATTACTAGATGTCGGAAAACTTTCCCGGAGAAGATCATCAAGATCGTTAAAGAAAGGCCAAGGGCTGATGTAAGCACCGGGATGCGACTCCGAAACCCTCGCTTTCTCAACTTTGTATTTCTTCTTCAAAGTATCGATCCGATTCTTACACTGAACGTCGGTGCGATAAGGCTGAGATTTGGCGGCGGAAACATTGCGACCAGTGTTGAAGTGACGGTCATTAACGGCGTCAGCTACCTCTTGCCAGTGTTTCTGACGGAGATTACCACGGTTAAGCTCAACGTAGCGATTACCCCAGGCTTGGATGAGCGTGAAGGTCGCTTCCTCGCTCCAGCAATCTTCTCGAGAAAGCGTCGACGGCGAAGGACGAGAAGATCCCGGAGAGAAAGAATCTTTAACGGCGTCCATCATAAGGTGAACGACGGCGAGTAAGATCGGAGAAATTAACGGTGAGGATTAGATGAACGGTGACGGTGAACGTGACGGTAACGGAGAGGTTTTAAAAAAACAAACCAGCGTTTTGCTTTGTGTGCACGTACTAAACCGTGAACTGACTAAACGAGTCAGCCAAGGTAATATATATGAAAATTTTGCATCAAATGCCACTTTGAAAATGGTATTTCGGTCCTCTCTTATGTCACTCTTATTTTGTTGACTTTTCAACAGGTTAAAATAACCAAACAACCCTTTTACATTTTCTCATTCTTGCTAATTGCATTTTGTCTATAGTAATTGTTCATTTTTTCACCAATTCTTCGATCATCATCACGGGAGAAAAGATGATAATGATTTAGATTCATTTAAGAAAACAGCTAACATCCAAGCTAGATCATTCGGATTCTGACTCTGCACATTTTGTATTCGATTCGAATTCTTCTGACGATATTGATTCATTGCACTAATCTCCTCTTCATCTTAGAATCCGAATGATCATTTGTTGATGCTCGAATTTGTTCGAATCCAAGTTCAACAATATACAAATAGAAAATTTAAACCAAAAAAGTTGTATTGTAATGATCAGATTTCATTGTGTCCTTTTGGCTTTGTTTCCCTTTGTATTTATACATGGCTCTTACTAATTACAATCAAATTATCATTTATGTTGACTGAGTCCGACTTTCTTTTTATTGCTTCATTCCCTCGATTTATTCAGCCCGTTAATTCTGTAATTGACTTACTCAATCAGCTCGTCAGTCCCGCGTATCTCGCCGGTCACTCCGAATGTTACTTCAGCTCACCGGGTTTTGTTACGCACGTTCTGGGCCAGGCCTCGAAATGGGCTTATCTTTGTCTTCATGGGCTTATACTTATTTGGTTATCACGAATTGGCTCCCAAATCTTTGTCAAATCTGAATGATTTGACAGAATATTTTAGTTTCTTTTTTCCCGCAATTTTCCTTCTTCCTCGGCCGTTCATCCGCTTTTCTAGGTTTACGCTTTAAAAACCGTTTGCGTCCGTAGCCGAGCTCGCATACTTTCACAGTTTTCAAAGTAAGTCTTTTCACATTTCCTTGTTTCTGCGTTACTCTTTTTTATCATTAGTCCTTTTCCTTCATAACTTCCATTCTCAACTGCCTCTCTTTCTCTCTCTTTTATGCTATTTTCTCTCTCGTTTCTCCTTCTCTGTTCTTCAACCTTTTCTACTCTCCTCTCTGATGGCTCCTCGTACTTCGATCGGCAATCCCTCCAAGACTCGATCTTCCGCCGGGTCTGAACGATCCTCGAAGAAAGATCGTTCTTCTGCTGGTGCCTCTACCAGTTCTGCGTCTCGTCACCCCATCTTCTCGGTGACCGACTTGGAAGCCTTCCGCGTCCGGCATCAGGTGCCGAATGCTATTAATCTCCGGTTGCCGCCTACTTTTCTTTCGGGTTACGGCCTGATATCGTCTTCTTATTTCGACGCTTATCATCTTTCTTTTCCTCTTCCTGAACCGCTCTTATTTCTTCTTAGTTCGTTGGGACTTTCTTTCAAGCACGTTGTCCCAAATTTGCTCTGCTCTATGATCGCTTCTTTGGTTCTCGCTCGCGAAGTTGGCGAGGCGCTATCTCCGGGGGTTTTTCTCCAACTCTTCTCTGTTCGCCGGGCTGGACCTCGCCCGTTTTTCTATGCTTACCCTAATCCAAACGCCAAGTTCCTTGATAGAATAATGGTCTGTCAGGACAGCTGGTCGGAGAAATCCTTCTGTTTTAAACTCTATCAAGAGTCAATCGGGGCTTTCCCTCCCGATCAGTTTCTGAACTCTAGCGACTCTGCTTGTGGTCTGGTTATGCACTTTTATTGCTCGCTACGTTTCGTTATGTTGCGATGTAACTGACATGTTTTCTTGTTCGTAGTTTCCTTCGACCCCGTCCTTTCGCCTGAAGACTTGTCTACTTTGGTGGCGGAATTCAAATGGATCGGCTGCAGTTAGGGGTTATTTAACCGATAGAGGGTTCGTACTGCTTTTTCATTGGTGATCCCCCTTGTGTACCCCATGGCTCAATCTCCTTCTCCTTGTTGTTCCGGTTGGGCTGGCTCTTCTGCGTGCGCTGGTTAGTTCTTCTCTTTTTTCCTTCTTTCTTTACAGAATGACTTCCTTTCGGTATTTCTTGCTGGTACGGTTTAGTCTCTTTTAGTTGTTATCCCCTGCTGGTTGAGGCTTTGTATTATTATTATTTATTATATATATTTTTTATCTTTAGACTCGCGTCGTCAGTCTGGGGCGTCTGCTCGCGTTGACGTGTCTAGCCATCATCGGGGCGGCAACTCCCTGGTATCCCCGGCCCGTGATGTTGATGTTCCTCTCGACACTGCTAGATCGATCCCGTCGGGTGAATCTCCCTTGGCGCGTAGGAGTGGTAAGGAACCAGTCCGTGCTGAATCGACTCGTCCTCGTCCTTCACTTTCTGGCAGCGAGCGCCCAGCCAAGCGGGCTCGTGAAGTTCCGGGTTCGTCTTCTGGGAATCTTTGCTATTCGTGGTCATTCAACCATACCCGTGATCATCCTATCGTGAAAGACCCGATTAAGTTGTCTGAGATTGTTCACCGCATGGTTCCTCGGGGTTACGGGCTTCCTTCCTTGGATTGCTTGGCCTCCAAGGATTCGTACATTGAGCTGGCGGGGTCTCTTGGAACGGTAATTCTTGATCTCTATATTTGTGGTGGTCCGCCGTGATGGGTTTATTACTATATTCGTAATTCTTTGACCTTCTTTCATTTTATGGGCGCGATAAACAAGATTATCGGTGGCTTTGAGTCGGGCTCCTTGCTTGGTGCGACTTCGAACTCGGCAGACTCTTCTTCTCATGTTTTGTCAGATTCAGTGCGTGTCCTAAATGACGCGGTTGTAGCTCAAGAGACTGAGATCGTCAAACTCCAAGCCGAGGTGGATAGCACGAAAAGGAAGTTAGCTGCTACTCGCAAGGAGGCCGACTACGCTCTTAAGACGTTGGCCCTGGAGCGCCACCAGTGGAAGATTTCTCGCGAGAGGGCGGTTGCTCGGGGTAAGCGGAAGCAGTCTAGTGCATCGAGGAGGAATTTCAGAAGTTCGTCGTCGGGGCTCGGAGTAAGTTTGACCGCCTGAGGAAGTTCACCGATTATTAGGTCGTAAAGTCGCGGGCAGAGCTTCGTTCCGGACTCCTTGAAGAGATAAATCTAGGGTTCTCTCTGCTGACACCCTTACCTTGGGTGCTGAGAAGGATCGCTTGGCTCTAGAGGCTTATGAGGGCGGTGTGGACGGCGTATCTGACTTCGATTATGGGTATGAATACTTCCCTTCTGACTCCGATGAAGGTCCTGACACTTATGTGGATTGCGTCCCCCTTCCTTGCTTGGGGGGTTCCAGTGTTTCTTAGGAACAATTTCTTTCTTCTTTTTTTTTTATTGTTTGCTTCTTCTGTATTTTGGTTGTTGCTTAAACCTTTTTGTTATTTTGCTCTTGGGTTATCCTAATCTGGACTAGTGGGCGGTTTTCCCCTTTATTCTTTGTTTTATCATTTAAAGCGCGCTTTTGTTATCTTTATACTTTTGCCTGGCCAGTTTTTCTTGTGGAGATCACCTCGTCTTTATCCACGAGATTATTTTTATTTGTTTGAATCTCCTTCATCATTCGCGCTTTACCCCGCTTGAAAAATTTTGCGGGACGAATTTTGGAGTTCCCGGCTTAAGATATTGGCTTTGGGTAGTTTCCAACCATGAAGTTTTTGTTGTTCTCTTTGTTGGAAGGAGCGGGATAATTCTTAGTTATCCCAGCTTATGCGATCGAGCCCGACTTATTGTGAGCTCGCTTTGTCCTTTCTTCCTCAGGGAGATCCCAACCGCTCGTTTGAAATTAATCTTAACGGCTAGATCACTGGGGATTCGGTAACTACCGGTTTCCCCGGTTACAGGTTGTCGCTCATTTAATAACTTCTCGCCTCCCTTGATTCGATTACTTTCGACGCTTACTTTCTTTAATAGGTATTCTTCTTCTCCCTTTTCTGTTCAAACTTACTTTGTTTTACGATTTTTCAATCTTTTGTCGTACTTTTTGCTTTTTGTATGAGCCTTTCATCTCGTTGTACTCTTTCGTCTAGAAACTTCATGGCTGCTGAATCTAGTGTTAGGCCTCTTACTTCTCGTTCCGCCTCTTCCGGGTACGCCAGCGACTCAAAAACTGTTTCCGATGTCCCTCAGAGGCAGCCGGTAAGAACTAGGGTTCCTGGTCACAGAAAATTGCTAGGGTTGAGTGCTGTGCAACTCGATGAACTCCGGCGGTTCTGTAATTTCCCTGAGAATGTTGAGACTCGAGCGGCGAAAGAGGGTCAGACCCCTGAAGACACCCCGCCGGGGTGGCTGGGTGCTTACGCCATTTATTTTACTAAATGTCATATTCGTTTCCCCATTCCTAGTTCTCTTTTTTCAATTCTTCATTCTTTGAATCTCTCCTTTGGTCAAATGTGTCCATCGTTTCTTCGCATTGTCCTTGCTCTCTTAGTTCGTGGTGCGGAGGTTGAAGTCTCAATTGGGGCTTATGAGCTCCTCACATTTTACACCATCAAATGGAACCTAAGTTCTAAGACCGTGTATCTCTCGAATCGTGATTCCCGGAGGGTTCTCGATGGTCTTCTCGACAAAGACACGCACTGGATGCCAAAGTGTTTTTTCTTCAAACTTTCCTCGGACTCGATTGGGGAGTTTGACCCCAGTTATATTATTCGCAATTGGAGAGATAAATCTGGTTAATCATATTTTTTTTATTTGCTTGTTTTCTTACCGTTAGTTTTTTCTTTTCTTACCCTTCTCCATTTTGCAGAGTATCCCTGCCCCGATCTTACTGACGGCACGTCTAATATTCTGGACAAGTTGAAGGGCGGAGAGGTGCATTGGGATTCCTTTTCTGCTGTTCGAATAAGACGCCATCTTACTTCCGCGGCACTCATTCCCGGGGATCCTATTGGTAGGCTTTAGCTATCTATTCCATTTGAGATTTCCATTGTTTCCCGCTTCATACGCATGCCTTTGTATTTTGATGCACAACTAGGCAAACTTCTGCGTCTTCTATACGTGCCCGTGCTTCCGCAACTCCTAGTGCGCCTTGACGGTCTGAGATGCCTATTTTGGCTCCTAAGAGAAAGAAGATTGTCAAAGACGAGAATCCTAGTCGGGATGATAGTTTCTGGCTCCAGGATGTTGGTGCTTCCTCTCAAGCGGCTTCTCACCAGACCTCCGACTCCGAGGTAGCCCCTCTGGCGAAGCGTTCACGACGCGATAGGCATTCTATGATTCTTGCCGATCT
The DNA here is from genome assembly GCA_900406435.1 of Lepidium aucheri. Taxonomy (NCBI): domain Eukaryota; kingdom Viridiplantae; phylum Streptophyta; class Magnoliopsida; order Brassicales; family Brassicaceae; genus Lepidium; species Lepidium aucheri. The sequence goes on along the minus strand of OVBA01003346.1, from coordinate 18,218 downwards.
TCCCTTGGGTCCTACTACTACCAGGCTTCACCTTTCTGAGAATCCGCTCAGGGTGGCCCCCTTTTTAAACCAAAACGAGGCCGCCTTTGTCGACTGTATGTCTGAGCGGGGTAAGTTTGAGGCCGCTCTTGCGTTGCAATCTCGGATTCGTGACCCTCCCCCTTTTTTATTTTTTGTTTTGTTTTTTTTGGGTCTTATGCTACGACTACTGTGGTCATAGTGTTGATTGTGGTTATGTCTTTCCTTTTCTCTTTTTTCTTTTTAGGCGACTGACGAGATGAAAAATGTCGTCTTTACCCTGGAGTCCAAGCTTATGAATTCTCTCTTGAGTGAGAAATTCGAGGACCTCTGGGCTCTGAACTCTAAGCTTGAGGAGGACCTTAAGACTGAGAGGGCGAAGAATAAGTCTCTCGGGGAGGAAATGAAGGTCCTCTCCTCGCGGCTTTCTGCCATCTCGAAAGAGAAAGAGCTGAAATGCCAAGAGGTCGAACTCTTGAGGTCTCGCAATAGAGACATCGCTGCTCAAGTCCATGTCTTGCAGGAAGATAAGAAGGCTCTCGATTCTTGCTGGCAGGAAGTGCTTGAGTACGTTTCTGGGAAGTGGTCTCGTAAGGACGTGGAGTGGCAGGTGAGTGTTGACATTCGAGAGTTTGAGTCCAACCTTGTGCTTATCGACGAATTTGAGTCTGATAATTTTGATCCTGTCAACGAGAGGGCCTCACTCCAGGAGAAGTTGGCATCAGCTAGAGCGCTGTACAAGGAAGAGCCTGAGCTAATCGTGAAAGAGCTTCCTTTCCCAGATTTATTCCCTGGGGCTAAAACCGTGGTCAAAACTCCTCCTCCAGTGGACCCCTCCAGCTACTTCATTGAAGGCTCCTCTCCCCCAGATGATCCTGTAGCCGTTGTCGGTGATCCGAAAGACTCCATCGTTGACGTCGTCCCAAAGGATCCCGCTGCTGATGAGGTCTCTGGATCCGATGCTCGTACTGCGGACCCTGTGCAAGGGAATCAAACTTAGGACGCTTTTTTAATTATGATGTTTGCTTCCTGCTCTTCCTGTTTAGAAAAAATATTTTAGTAGAAGGGGCTGGACTCGTCTATATACGTGATATCTACGTATTCCTCCATCGGAATCAAGCCCAAGCGTAGTTCTCAGTTATAAATTTAGACATAATAATATTTTAAGTTCATTATATTCCAAGGACGTAGCTCCGTTTTTCCTATTAGGGGATTTCGCAGTCGGTAGACTCCGTCACTTAGCACGCTCGAGATTTGGTATGACCCTTCCCAGTTTGTTCCCAGCTTCCTGGCATTTAGCTCTTTTGTGTTTTGGAACACTTTTCTGAGGACTAGGTCTCCTTCTTTGAATCGTCATGTCCTTATTTTGGTGTTATAAAACTTTGCTACTACCTACTGGTAATTTTGCGTTCTTAGGGCGGCTTGGTCGCGTTTCTCGTCTATTGTATCAACATAATCTTCCAAAGCTTCGTTATTCGTGTCGGGTTCGTCGATCATTCCCCTTCTTAAACTTGGGACGCTTAGTTCCTTAGTTGCTCTTCGCGGGGTAGTTCTGTATGCCCATAATACTGACTGTAGTTCTTCCGACCAGTTTGATTTCTTTGCATTTAGCCTTTTCTTCAAATTTGAAAGTATCGTCTTGTTGGTGGCCTATGCTTGTCCGTTTCCCTATGGGTACCGGGGCATCGACGAGGTCAGTCGGATTTCAAGTTCTTCGCATAGGCTTTTTACCTGTTGTGAGACGAGGTTCGTCCCATTGTCGGTGACGATTTCTCCTGGGATTCTGAATCTACAGACGATATTTCTCCAGATGAACTCCCGGACTTGCGGCCCTGTTAATTGCTGGAATAGTTCTACTTCTACCGATTTGGTGAAGTAATTGGTCGCGATGAGGATGAAACGAGATCGCTTCCTACCGGAGGGTTCTAGTGGCCCGATGACATCCATGACCCAGCGCATGAATGGGTATGGGATTACCATTTGCTTTATTTTTTCGCTCAGAGTGTGTATGAAGGGTGCGTGATGCTGACATTTTTGGCATCGCTTCGAGTAGTCTTCGTTGTTCCTTATCATAGTTGGCCAGTAATAGCTTTGCCTTTTGATTTTGAACGCCAATGCTCGCCCGCCGGAGTGATTCCCGCAAACTCCTAAGTGTACCTCAGCCAATATCTGAGCTGCTTTGTCGTGAGTTGCGCGTAGGAGACATGGTCCCATTATGCTTCTTTTGTAAAGTCGCTCATTTATAATGCAAAATCGGGCGCTCTGCATTTTCAGTTTCCTTGCCTTCCATCGATCTTCTGGGGTCGTCCCGTGTGAGATGTACTGCATAATAGGAATCCCCCAGTCTAGGTCCGCAGTGATTCTGGCTTCTTGTCTTTGCGTGTAGTTATTCTCTTCTTGCTGCATTACAGCGAACACTATATGCTTGTAGGTGTTTTACTCCCATCCCGACTGCAATTCGTAGTTCTGTGAGTAGGGCTTCATATTCGGCTCGTTGTTTGACCCTTGATAGCCTAATCTACAGGAGTGCTCGATTAAATCCCCGCTGGGTGAGGTTAACCTCAGTCCGTACCCTGATCCGTTGCGAGAGGATGATCCATCGACTGTACCGTCCAAGGGTTTTGGTCGACTTCCATATTCTCCGTTCCTTTGTAGATTTTGACAACAAAGTCTGTGAGGACTTATGACTTTATGCTCGTTCGAGGTTGATACTCGATGTCGTACTCACTGAGTTTGATCGCTCATTTGACCAATTTTCCCGACTTGCTGGGGCTATGGAGGATTGCGCGCAGTGGTTGATTCGTCATCACCACGTTGGTATGCGACTAGAAGTAAGGATGTAGTTTCCTTGCAGCTACTATCAGCGCGAGAGCTATCTTTTCTACTAGTGGGTATCGCTCCTCAGATTCCAATAAGGATTTACTTACATAATAACTGGTCGCTGTTCTCTAGCTTCTGATCGGACCAGGATCCCACTTACCGCTGTAATTGATACTGCAAGGTAGGGGTAGAGCTCTTCCCCTTCTTCTGGTTTTGCTAAGATCCGCGGTGTTTCTAGGTATGTCTTCAGCTGCTCAAAGGCCTTTTGACATTTATCATTCCATGTGAATTTCTTGTTGTCCTTGAGCAACTTAAAGAACGGCAGACATTTGTCGGTTGATCTTGTCACAAATTGGTTGAGTGCCGCTATCCTTCCGGTCAGCTGCTAGACTCCCTTCTTTGTGCGAGGTGAACGCATATCAATTAACGCGTTTATCTGGCGTAGGTTGGCCTCTATCCCTATTTTTGTTACTAGGTACCCCAGGAATTCACTGGATGATACTCCGAATGTGCACTTAGCCGGGTTGAGCTTCATCCCAAATTTGTTGAGGATATCAAAGCATCTCCGCAGCTCTTCGACGTGGTCCCTTGCATCGGCTGATTTGACCAACATGTCGTCAATGTACACTTCCATGGTTTTACCCAATTCTTCTACGAACATGAAGTTCACCAACCGTTGGTACGTTGCTCCTGGATATTTGAGTCCGAATGGCATTACGCAGTAGCAGTAGGTCCCTTGTTCGGTTATGAAAGATGTTTTTTCTTCGTAATCCGGATGCATGAATATTTGATTGTATCTCGAGAAGGCATCCATGAATGACATCAGGTTATTTCCCGCGGTCGATTCCACCACTCTGTCGATTTGCGGGAGCGGGTAGCTATCCTTCGGGCATGCTTTATTGAGGTTGGTGATATCCACGCACACTCTCCATTTGCCATTCTTCTTTCGCACTACTACTGGATTTGCCAGCCAGTGTGGGTACTTAACCTCTCTTATCGCCCCCATCTTCAGTAGTCTTTCTACCTCATCTCAGACTGCTTTGGCTTTATCAGGCCCGTGTTTTCTTCGTTTCTGTTTGATTGGTTTGTAAGTTTGGTCGACATTCAGCTCGTGTGTCGTTACCGACGGGTCGATTCCCTTCATATCTTGCGGGGTCCAGGCGAATGTTGTCATGTTTTCTTTGAGGAATCTCTCCAGGTCTTGACGAATCACCGAATCTAAGTCTACTCTAATGGTTAGTTCTTGGTCGGGGTGATCCAGATCAACGTTTATCTTGATGGTTCTGATTTTGTCAGGACCTTGGTAGGCGAGTTCCCCCGCCCTTTATCCGGTGGTGGGCGGTTTATCGGTTAATTGCTACAAAGCCTGACCCCAGGTTCGTTTGAAGTTTTCCTGGTAATATCGCCGTGACGCGGATTAGCTACTGTAAACGACTCCTTCGCCGTTACTCGTCGAGAATTTAACGCATTGATGGTACATCGAAGGTACTGCTTTTATGGCGTAGAGCTAGGGTCTCCCGAGGATCGCATTGAAGGGCCATAGTGCGTCCATTACTATGAAGGTTATCATCTTTCTGATTACGGAGGCGATCACCAGTAATTGGATCGTTCCCATCATTGTTTCGGTGTTGCCGGAGAAACCTGTTAAGGTTGTCTTTCCTCCAACTAGCTCGTTTTCCTCCAGGCCCATCCTCTTAAAGGCGTCGTAGAAAAGTAGGTTGACAGAGCTGCCTGTGTCGACCATAATCCTTGCCAATTCTACTCCCCCTACGTCAAGCTCAATTATGAGCGCATCATCGTGAGGGTTGTCGAGATGCGTTGTTTCGCTTTCCTTGAAGGTTATTACTGCCGAGTCATTTTTCCGATTTTCGCTCGAACTCGGAGGTCGCATCTCCGCTTTCCGTTGGTGTGCTTTTATGGAGTTAATCGAACTTCCACACAAGTTTGGTCCTCCTATGATGACTACGACTCGAGGTTTGGTAGTTGCTTCTTTATTTTCACCTACCTCCACGGTCTCCTCTTCTTCGGCAGAGTTTCTATCTCGCTTTTTTGTTCGCCATTGCTTTTCCATTCCTTTCTTATTCCTTCCTCCCATTTTCCTTCTTCCTTGAGCCATTTGACCACCTTGCATTCTTCCAGTGTGTGGTCGTGCGTCTGGTGGTAATCGCAGTAGTTTGGTATATCCAGCGGTCTTCTGCTTCTGAATTTCTTGACTAAACACAAATGACGACTGGACGTGACCTTATCGTTCTGGTTGTTACTTTGGATTTTGCTTGTTGTTGAGTGCGCTTTGGATGTGTCCTTCTTTTCGAAGCACTTCGCCGGTTCCTCGGGACGTCTAAGCTCAGACCTTTGCTCCTCCCAGTTGATAAAGTGAGTCGCTCTGTGAAGTGCTTCGTCTAGTGAGTTAGGAGGTCGGACTGTCAGATCTTAGCTAAAAGTCGAGGCTTGCCATATTCCTCTTTTTAGCGTGATTAAGGCCATGTCGTCAGGCACGTTAACGCTTCTGGATTTTATTTCCTTGAAACGGGCTATATACTCGCGAAGTGGCTCGAATTTCATCTGAGTTAAGTTGAGCAGGCTGTCGATGGTAGTGCGGTTCTCTATGAATATAGAGTAATGTTTTAAGAAAACCTCCGCGAGCTGCTCGAACCCATCTATGGATTCTTTAGGCAAGGTTGAGAACCAGTCCAGAGCCGGCCCGAATAGGTTTTCAGAGAAGAATCTGCAAAAACCTGCGTTTCTTTTGTCTCCTTCAAGTGAGTCTTGTCAGCCGCCAGTCGGAATGACTTCAAGTGCACTATAGGGTCTGTATTCCCCGAGTATTGCGAGAATTTTATCTTTCCCACATCGCAGATGCGGGCCTCAGTGATTCTTCTCATAAAGGGCATATGTCGCTTTTGCTCAATCATGTACTGAATTTCAGGTGCCGTAGATATCGCGCGGTGTAGCTCCGACCGAATTCTTGCGTATTCCAGCTGTGTTTTCTTCATCATTCGTCGGATCTCGTCTATTCCCAGGACATCTTCTTCCTGGTTTCTGCTCTGGGACCCATCGTCTCAGGAGGTATTCCGTTGGATTTCGTTTCGAAGATCGCGGCATGCAGCTTCTGCCTGGGCCAGTCGGTCTTTTAAGGCCTTTACTTTGGCTAGGTTTATCGGGGATTCTCCGTGCTCTTCTTCTTGTGAGATGTTTTCGTCGTGCTTTTCATGTACTAAAGGGTTTGCCCAGGCCACTGGTCGATTCGTTCTGTCCCCTGTTTCTGGTGCACGTGTCCCTCGCAAGATTCCGTTGGGATACTCTCTGGGGATGGTATCCTCTCTGATGGTGTTTCTAGAGTTTCTTGCCTCCGTGACCATTTCTTGTAGCTCTACGAGGTCTCTCCTGAATTCCTCTTCTTGTCGTCGGATTTGGAGGTGTAGCTCTTGATTTCTTAGCTCACTCTGTCGCACCTGTTCCATTGCCGTCGAGGCCATCTCTCTTAACTCCACAATCGTGCGAGATTGTCACTGATACGTGGTTGTTCGGGACGGCTCCGTTGGGGCAATGTCTCGAGAGTCATAGGTTGCTTCGATTTTTCCGTGTTCCCTTGTTTGGTTTCCGGTGACGTCCACTGAAGTTCCTATGTCTCTCATCTTCTGGTGTTAAGTTTTGACCTTCTGTTTGTTTTCGCTCGTGGAGACGTGGCTATTATGATTGATGCTCAATTCCCCACAGACGGCACCAAATTGTTGATGCTCGAATTTGTTCGAATCCAACTTCAACAATATACAAATGGAAAATTTAGACCAGAAAAATTGTATTGTATTGATCAGATTTCGTTGTGTCCTTTTGGCTTTGTTTCCCTTTGTATTTATACATGGCTCTTACTAATTACAATCAAATTATCATTTATGTTGATTGAGTCCGACTTTCCTTTTATTGCTTCATTCCCTTGATTTACTCAGCCAATTCCGTAATTGACTTACTCAATTAGCTCGTCAGTCCCGCGTATCTCATCGGTCACTCCGAATGTTACTTCAGCTCGCCGAGTTTTGTTACGTACGTTCTGGACCAGGCCTCGAAATGGGCTTATCTTTGTTTTGACAGGCTTATACTTATTTGGATATCACCTTCATTGAAACAGCCTCCATAGCTAGCATTGCCGCTTCCGACGAAATATATTTGAGATTTCTTAAACCGTTTTGATAGTTATTATACTTCATATATACATAATCGAGATTCGAGAGAATTGAGAGAGAAATAGGATATTCGGGTTTGGAAGAAGACCACGAGACTTCATGGACATTTTTGTCCACACTTAACAACAAATACGTTTGTCTATGATAGACAACGAAATATTCATTTTGACAAATAGATGGCTGATGTGTGTCTTATTGTGTACAACGTTGCAATAAACACTTGTCTGCGATGGACAAGTTTATGTTGAGCATCGACATTTCATCTATTATAGACATCGAGATGTTAATAATGATAAATAATTAACACATGCCATATTTGTGTACGACATTGTAAAATAGATTTGTCTATGATGAATAAAATTTTTATTTAACTACGTTTTCAACAAAATATTTAAGGAGCACACTGATATTTTCTCTCCAACCACATAGTTGTCAGCATGGTATTTGACACAACTTTGAAGGTCAAATGATATTTGGCACAATTTCAGGTTTCAAAGTGGTATATGGCACAAAACTCTCTAATATATATATATAATTGATTATTTCGTAAAATAAATAATATCCCAGTAAAAACAATTTTTATCGCTCTGAATATGTATTTCATTATTACTGCAAATAGAATATGCAGGACCATGCAAATTTTATATATTAAAGCAAAAAACACTTTTATATTAGACTTGCTATAAATTATAGGATAAAATTAACTTAAGATTCACAATTACTCTTAAAAATAGGCTTAAATGAGTTTTGTTGCAAAATTTATATAAAATTAAAATTTAATAAAGATTTAATTGAAAAAACTCAGTAATTAATTTTGTTCAGGGTTAGAACATGTTTTTCTATGTACATAGATTTATGACGCATTTTAATATTTTATCAGGTTCGTTCATCTAATTTGGTATTTTGGTTATTTTGATTTAAAATTATTCAGATATTTTACTTTTTGGTTATAATTTGGTTTGGTATAGATTGATACTTGGTTCAAGTATCCTATATATTAAAGCGAGAGACAATTTTATTTGGGACGTGTTATAAACTATAGGATAAAAGTAACTTAGGATTCATAACTATCCTTAAAATATGCTTAAATAGGGTTTGTTACAAATTTCTATATACAAATGAAAAATTAATAAAGATTTAATTCGAAAAACTCTAAAAAAGTTAAAACTTTATATCGGTTACAATTTTGGTTATTAATTTGGATCGGTTCGGGTTAGGATTCAATTTTCTGGATACATAGATTTAGTACACATTTTGGTATTTTGTCATATTTGTTCATCTAATTGGGTTTATTTTGATTTAAAATTTATTTAGATGTTTTTATTTTTTGGATAGAATGTGGTTCGGTATAGATTGATACTAGGTTCGAGTATTTATATAAAGATTCAAAATTAAGAAACATTTAATAAAAAATTATAAGGGGATGTATTGAACCTTGAATTTTAAATGATTGTGAATGATTTAGATTTTATGAAATTTTAGATGATTTTAAATGAATCTAGAGAAGTTTTTATAATTTGTGACAAAACCTTCTAAAACTCTACCTAAAACCATGAGATATGAACTTTTGTGTTTTTAACTAAAGAAATCTTACCATTTAATCACTTAAAATATCACCCTTATTTTTTTTTCAATAACAGTAGATTTGATTGTATTGAATTTCAAAGATTCTTTTTAGGGTCTCCGTATTTACATAGTGTTAGGTTGGTTTATGATACATGCTTGAATATTATTTTGGAACAGATGTTTTTTTTTATAAGACGTAAAATTATATATCAAATAAGTGGTTTAGATATAGTGATCCGAATTAGAAAAGAATAACAGGGAAAAAATTAAATCTATTAATCTTGAAAAAAGTAATTGTACTAAACCAAAGCATTAGTAGATTAGCGTAAGTCTTCTTGTCCCTCCTGGCTTAGATTAAGTCTCTCATTGTTCTGTCTATCTCTTTATAAACCTCATGAACCGTACGAGCAGTTGATGTATGAACCCTGAGGTTCATTTTCTTCCATATGGCATCAATTGTGGTTTGCGTGGCAAGAAGTACAAGGGACTTCTCACGCTTTGGCCGAGGGAGAAGTAACCATTGTACAAGACCATTCCCGTTTACAAAACATGTGATAGTAATATCAAGTTTCTGCAACACTAATCTTCATATCTGAGAGCTGAACTCACATAAAAGCAGTAGGTGATCTCTTGTTTCCAGATGGGAGCTACAAGTACAACACTCATCTGTGTTGGTGATTCCCTAGTTTTGTAGCCGAGCTTTAACAAGCAACCTAACAAATGTTGCAGTCCAGAACATGAATGCAAACTTAGGGACATTATCCTTGTACCACACCACTTTGCTCCTTGGTACATGTTGTACTGAGGGTCTCTGTAGCTGATAAGTTGAACTAGCGTGAAAAGAGCCTGCAACAGCATTGTTGTTTAGCCGAAGGTAGGTATTATGTTCCAAAACTGAAACCGCAGTGTTTCCCAAATAATCCTGCAGCTAGGTGAGTTCGGCAAGTCTTGCTCTTTGCGAAGACAACACCCATGTTGATCCATTAACAACTTCAACAACCTTTGCGCCTGCAGAGACACCTAGGATCCATGGCCCATTTGGACCTACGAGATCTATTAGTGGACCAAGAGTTGTCCAGTTATCATACCAATAGCTTGCAGTCAATCCATTCCCTAATCGACAAGTAACGAATTGCTTTGCTAATGGCCTTAGGTTCAACATAGATTTCCATATACATGAGGAGTTTTGTTTGGGTTTAACTGACGAGAAAGAATACCTCTTTAACCATCTATTCCTCATCCAAGCTACCCAAATGGACCCACTTTTAGCAAGAAGGAGCCAAATTAATTAGAGATTGAGAGCTTTGTTCCACGATGAGAGGTTTCTCAGACCCACTCCCCTTTCTTGCTTTGGTAAGCATATAGACTACCAAGATACTTTCGGTGCTGCATGCTAAAAATGGATCCAGACCATAAGAATTGGCTGCACAATTGTTCAATAAGTTTGATGCATCCCTTTGGGAGAGTAAAGGCAGAAAATGAGAAGTTTATGTAGCTGTACACTACAATCTTCCAGCAAATGAAATTGATCTGATGGTCTAAGTATTAAATTTAGCTGATATCGAGTCAATCAACGGAGAGTACTCAAATTTTCGCAACTTTCTAGTCATGAGTGGAAGACCAAGATAACATACGGTGAATAAACCAGGCTGGAAATCAAACTTAGAGAGGGCTTCAGATTCCTGCCGATTTAGACCTGCAGTGTATTATGAGGTTTTGTCCTTATTCATGATCAGTCCCGAGAGCTTCTGGAAATCATCTAATATCACGGAGATACCTTGAAGAGAATGTGTTGATCCATAAAAAAAACATCAAATCATCAGCAAATGCAAAATGTGTTAGCTGCAATTGTTTGGCAAGAGCGTGGAATCCAATATCTCTACTGTTAAACCTTTCAACTAGCATATGTCCTAGAACCTCCATTGTTATGACAAAGAGAAAGGGAGACGGTGGATCTCCCTGCCTCAAATCCCTCGAACCGCGGAAGAAACCTCACATATTACCATTTATCAAGATAAAGAATGATGTGGTAGTTAGGCACTCATTTATGCAAGAAACAAAAACTTCCGGGAAATTAGCAGCTCGTAGGGTAGCTAGTAAAAAGTCCCATCTGACCATGTCAAAAGCTTTCTTTAGATCAACTTTTAGTAAGCTTCTCTTTGTTGTGTGCTTGTTGTTAAATCCCTGAACAATCTCCGATGCTAGCAACACGTTCTCAACTATTAACTAACCCTTGACGAAAGCTGATTGGAAATTACCATTCATACTTGGTAAAATTTTCTGCAACCAGGATGCTAAGATTTTGGAGATAACCTTATACATTATATTGTAGCACGATATGAGCCTGAAGTCCTTAATTTGGTCAGCACCGATCCTTTTTGGAATTAAAGTTATTGCGGTTTATTTATCTGTTTCAACAGCTTCCCATTAGTGAAAAATTCCTAGACTGCCGATGTGAAGCTTTTGCCAAATACGCTCCAAAAACAAACAAAAAAACTTTGGGATGAATCTGTCAAGTCGGGAGCTTTGTTCTTTGGAAGTGAGAATAAGACCTGTTTTATCTCAGCTGCATGGATGAGAGATGTTAGCATACTCTACATACTTTATGTGCATCTGAATGAGGTATACGATTGAATCTTAGCAATGTCACTTGTGTCAAGTCGAGCTTCGGATCCACCAAGGAGAGTGGTAAAGAAGTCAACACAATGGTCTTGAATGAGGTGTGCCTCTTCTAATCTCGTTCTATCCTCACGGATCAGATAATGAATCTGATTAATAGAGCGCCTAATTGCCATAATTCTGTGGAAATAGGTGGTGTTTAAATTCCCATTCTTGAGCCAAGTTACCTGAGATCTTAGTTGGAAAAATCTTTCTTTAGCTACAGCTAACTCCAGCCATTTTGAGTGCAGTTCGTTCTCCTCAAAGGCCAGCTGAACTGTAGGGTGGTGAAGAAGAGCACTTTGTTTGTCTATTGGGCGAGAAAAGGCTTCCTCCACTCTTTGCTCCAGCTGCGAGTAATGAGTTTTGTTCAAATCCTTCAACATTTTTTTCATTTCCTTGAGCTTTTTTACAAAGCAAAACATGGTTGATCTTTGAGGAGTTGACTCTGACCAATCCAAGGCAATAGTTGGTAAAAAATTATTGTGCTGGGTTATAAAATTTGAGAAACGAAATGGTCTATTGCCTGCCGGTTGAGGAAGCCCAAAATGTACCATAGCTGGGCAGTGATAAAAGATACCCAGATTTCCAAATTCACCAAAAGAGAGGGGGAAACGCTACAACTATTCTGAGTTAATAAGGATCTGATCTAACTTCTTTGAGATGACATTTTGGTCCTGCTTCTTCTACCTAGTAAGATGATTTCCTCTATATGTAAGGTCAAAAAGACCAGCACGTGCAATTGAATCTCGAAACTCTTTCATTCCATTTGTGAGTCTTGAGCTTGAAGAGTTGGTATCAATAGGATTCAGTGTTTGGTTGAAATCACCCAAAGTGATGCAAGGTTTATTTCTTGCACTATGTATCGTAACAAGATCTGCCAGATTTAGTGTTCACAACGTAAAAAAGAGAGGCAACAAACTCATGCCTTATGGAGGGATGCTTAACTATACAACTTAGAATGTGATCAGATTTGAAGAAGACGGAGACTAAGATAGATGAGTTCCAAACATCCAAATTCTTCCAAGCTCTACAAAATCATAGTTATGCGCAAAAAGTTTATTAGCTAAGGTGGATCGCCGAATACGCAGACTGTTCTCTTGCTTCACCTTTGTTTCAATGATACAGCCAAAAAGAGCATTATGCTTCTGGTACCATTTCTTGAAACCTCTGCGTTTAATGGGATTATTGAATCCTCTTATGTTCCAACAAAAAGTCCACCATTATAATATGTATATAGTTTAGTTTATGGGGCCATAGCCCCTACTTCCCTTATTCCTTGCGAGAAGTTTCTTATTTCTGGCCGATAATACTTTCGTGAACCTAACCTCATCACCATCAACTGAATAAGCACCTAGATCTGTTGTGTCCTCTAAATTAGTTTCTGAAGAAGATGATGGCTCAAGTACCTTCCCTTTTGATTTTTTAAAGAAGTGTGACGGTTGTGTTATTGACTTAGGGAGGTTCTTGGCTTCTTCCTTGATTACAAGAGCTGTTTGACGAGGCAAATCAGCAATGGGGAGGGTCGTAGGAGCAGTGTTTATACCGTCTTTTGCATTGTCCGTACTTCCAAGAGCAGGTTTGGACTTAGTTTTGGGTGGAGGAGCTTTCTTCTCCTTACTCTCTGTAGTAGAAGGACCCTTATTAGAGTTTCTTTCCACATCATTCCTGGGCTTAAGCTTAGCTAACTTTTTCAACAAACGAGAGCAACTGTCAATGGAGCGGACAACAGATTTGTAATTTGAATAGGCGATCAGCACAGAGGGGCATTGTTTAAGGTAGTGTCCTATCTCGTGATAGTGGCTGCAATTGGGAGGAAGCCGCAAATATATTACTGTAATGCATTGGGTTTTTGTGGAAGGCAACTCAATATGAACCACTTTGGATAGAGGCTTTGAAGGGTCAACAACTATGAAGACTTTGGCAACAACTATGTTACTCATGGAGACCATAGTAGGATGAAGGTGGAGAGGTTTCTCTATCATACAAGCAATGTGTTCTAGTCCTTATTCAAAGAAAACATGAGGCGAAACACTGTGGAATTCTAACCAAACTAGAGTAGAAGTCAGAGCAGGTAGAGAGAGGTCAATCCTAGGTTCCCAACAAGCCACAAACATGGTTTGCTTCTCAATGTGCCACATACCTTGAACTAGAACTCGGTGATGGGTTTTAGAGGAAGGCATTTGAATGAGATAAATCTGCTCAATCAGTTTTGAGACCTTCATATTTCTCGATTTTAAACTCCAAATTCTATTCAGTATCGCGTGCATAACTCCAAGAGATGGAGCATTACCATGGAATTGGCCCACTATGAAGCTTTCCCATTTCTTACGGTTTCTAGAGATAACCTCCTCTGAAATCTTGACACAGGGCTCACAAGAATCCAGGGTATAGGGAGTTCCCTTCCTCTACATTCTTGCTCATGTTCCTGAGATGAGATTTGCCCATGTTGAAGAGGTTTGAGGTGAGAAGTCTGCATAGCACCGACCGATGGATCCATGTTTGAAGTAATGTTCACATATTTGGCAGGAGATTCTGCGAGTGGTGCTAGGGCAACTACAGGAGGAGCTTTGTTGCTCTTGACGGAGGGAAACTTAGTTAGGGGCTTTGCCGGAGTCGAAAGATGAAGATTTTCAGTAGAGCTAAGATTACCCTGCGGAATCTCAGAGATTCGAGCGGAGATATAAATGAAATCTCTTCTATGTCGTCTGGGTGCATCCTGATTTGATTATAGCCTGAGAAAGTATCCATGAACGAAATTTTTTTTTCCCTGCTATTGCTTCGATGATTTGGTCGATACTTGATAAAGGAAAACTATATTTTGGACAAGTCTTGTTCAAATTAGTAAATTCCATGCATAATAGATCCCGCATCTCTTAGTTTCTTGACCTTATCTATGACGGATTTAGTCCTCTCAGGACCTAATTTCCATATTTTCTGCTTGATCAGCTTTTATGTCGGGTCGACATTCAGCCCGTGACTCGCTATCCTTGAATCAATTCCTAGCATATCCTTCGGTGACCATGCGAATGTTGTCATGTTATGCTCTAGAAGTCGGATTAAATATTTGCGGATATCTTTGTCTAAGTTAACTCTAATGCTGATGAACTTTTCCGAGTTTGATAGATCAATTTTTACAAGCTCGACTGTTGGTTTATCTGGTTTCTCAAGAGCGGGAGGCTCTGAGATAAATTTGCCATGTATAGATGGCGTGATCATGCATGATTTGTTATGCAGTTTCAACTCGTCGATGAAACATGTTGAGATATTTTCTCGTCTCCTCATAGCATATAGATTCCTTTATAAGTCAGAATTTTGTTGTATTGATGATAGCTTGACGAGATGGATTTTGTCACATGAATCCATGGAGTTCCAAGGATCATTTTGTAGATTGGTGGCTTGTCAACAACCAAAAGCTTGATCCATCTCGTGATTCTTGCAGCCAAAATTGAAAGCTTAACAGTTTCTATCGCATGGATTGAACTTCCATCAAATGCGGTTAATGTTCTATCCACTGGTTTGATTCTCATGTCTGGTAGCACCATTTGGTCTAGCGTCTTTGTGAAAATTAAATCAACTAAATTTCCAGTATCGATGAGTATATAAGATATGTCGTCGTCAGCAACTCGGAGCTTTACGACCAACAGATTGTTATGCAGGAAACATACCCCTTCTAGATCTTCCAAGGTGAAAGATATCTCTGATTCTACTGATTTGAAACTCTCTAATAGAGCCGCGAGTTTAAGATTGACTGCAGCTACTACCTTTTGTTTGTACTTTTTCATCAATCGTATGATGTCATCACAGGATTGCAGTCCTCCCATGATGATTGCTACGTCTATTACCAGAGTTCTAGGTTCACAAATTTGGGTTTCATTCCTTGTGCGCTTTGCCTTTTCTACTATGGCATCTCCTTGGGTCGCTGATTTGCTGGCTGCTTCCCACAACTCAGCCTCCTTTCGCTTCTTGATTTTAAACTTTTGAGTTTCCTCTTTGGAAACACTCAATTTGCCTTTACTATACTTTCAATGAGTAATTTCTGTAGTTGTTTGCATTTGGAAGTTGAGTGGTAAGCTCGGTTGTGGAATGCACAATACTCGATTCAGTTGTAAGTATTGTTCCAAGATTTCTTTATAGTTGGTCTTTAAGCTTTGCCTACTTGGACAGTCGTAGTAATGTTCGTTCTTCCATTATTATATTGTTGTGGCTCCTAATACTCTTCTTTTGATTCTTTTGCTCTAGAGTCTCGTTGAACATTTTGATTTTTGGCGAGGATCAGTTTCTACTCAATATACTCGGCATGCTTTGTTGCTCTGCATAAGGCATCCGAGCTGCCAGTTTACAAAGCCTTTGTAAAGCTTCTTTGCTAACTATCCTGATTCTTAATGCTTTGATAGCCATATTGTCACCGACTTTGGCTTTGGTCATAATTCTCCTGATTCACTCGAGATATGATTTCAAGAATTCATTGGATCCTTGTTTCAAGGATCATAATTCTATAGTTGAAGTATCTTGATTGACGAATATGGTATATTGCTTCATGAACAACTGAACTAACTGGTTGAAGTCTTTAATTGACCCAGTCGACAACTTTGTGTACCATGCTAGCGCGTCACCAGTCAATTTTCAGCAAAAAATTTACTATACGCTGCACCTTCCTGATCTGGATGGTAACTCATCCCATCCATCATTACGTTGAATGTGATCATAAACTTCAATGGGTCTGTTGTTCAGTCATATGAAGGACACCGCAATCTTTGTCTGCGATTTACCGAGATCCTTCTCAGTCACAGAGAGAATGGAGAGTTGCGAGCTTGGCTAAGATTTGCCAATCTTTGGAGCTGAGCTGGTCGCCTAATGAAACTGAGACCTTATCTCTTCCATCATCCTGAAAATAGTGGTGGCGTCCAACATTTTAAGTACTTGTTGCCCAGGAACATGATGTGCAGGAGTCGGTCCTTGCCTTGAAATGTTCATTGGATGTGGATTTGGTGTACTTTCGAACAAGTTCCTTTGTATGCTAGCGAGTACTTATTTGTTTAGTCTATTGACTTGCACCTTGGGCAAGCCACTTTTGCTCATTCTGGCCCTAGCTTTGATCGATCAAAGCGCTCGACGTTTTGTCAATCTGTTGCTCTTGCAATGCTAGGAAGTTTTTCACCATAATTTCGAGCAATGGCGGCTTTGCGGGTGGTCTAGAGAGCTCAATAACTTCATGACATTCTTCCCGGGAGTGTGTTGTGTTTGAATAGAGTTCAGAGCTGATCTGAGAGTTGGGTCTGCTTGTTCTTGCGGTGGGTCAGGAACTCTTCTGTCATGCGAGCAAACCATGATGTCGTCTCCTGACATCCTTGCGATTGACGATTCCCTTCATACTTCTGCATATAGAAATCCTTTGATGTCTTCCCCATGGACGGCACCAATTATTCGAGCAGGATTTAATACAAAGAATTATAAATTTGACTATGAGATTAAAGAGGGAGAGAGAGAAAGGATTCTGTTAAATTCAAAGTACAAGGAGATTGACGAATGCAAAGGTGCCGAGTTAATGTTATTGCTTAAGTTCAATACCCATAATTTGATCCCTTTTTCATAGGTCTCCAGCTCTATTTATAAAGCATAGTGGCGGTTACAATTCCTTTGAAATAGAAAAAATTATATTTATTGTTTAGATTCTAAAGATTCTTGCAAGATTTTTGGAAATTTCCATTATCCGAATAGAAAAATTTTCAGTTTTATTTTGATGAGGTATTGTTTAAATTTCTGCCATTTTGACAAGTAGTCGAGGAGACATTTGTTCGAGACGACAGTGAACTACCGAGATGACTCTCACCCAAACTGCCAAATTCAGGATTTGAATGATTTTATCCGTTAATTGTTACCGTGGACCAAAGTAGGATTTCAGATCCACCTCCAACACGTATAACTTTGTTTGAAAATCCTTGAGTTAGTATGAACTCTCTTGATCTTCTTAATGGTATGGAATTCAAGTCACACGGTTCAAAAGAAGAGTTCATTATCCAAAATGTATGTTTCAAGCCTCTATCTTCATCCAGATTAAGGCTTGAGGCGGGTTTATTGAGTGAGTTACTCAGTTTAATTTCGATTTGTGTTTAAAATCCAGTTTAATCGTTAGTTAAACACTACTTATACTGCATATAAATATTTTTCTCTTTGTAAAACATAATTAAGTGAATGAGTAATTTTTTGTTGACTCTCTTTTGCTTGTTTTTTTTGGTCGAGTCTCTCTTTTGCTTGTTTAGCTTCGCTTTCACTTTCTCAATGATTCGAACTTCAGATCGCAATAGAGTGTTCTTTTTTTTTTCAACCCTTTGAGATCTACTGAAAAATCTACTGAAAGATCATATTTGATTTACATGAATCGAATGTTTTAAAGAATAAATGTAATAGCTGCATTTTTATTTACTGAGTATTACTGCGATTTTACGATTAAAGATAAAACATTAACATTAGCCTTGACTGAAATTTTTTATGACTTTGTTTGAAGAGCCTTGAGTGATGAGGAGATACTCAAGGAGGATGTGCTCAAAGATGTATCGGCTGGAGCCATGACAAGATCACGGACTAGGCGCTTCAATCAAGCTATTGGAGATTTGCTTCAACGATTTGAAGAGCAAGAAGTGCTGAAGTCAAATAATACCTTGAAGCTTGCGATGAGTATTCAAGAAGATTATCAAATGGGTGTGTAACTCATTTGCACTCTTTTTCCCTTAAGCGAGTTATATCTCATTGGATTTTCTCCTTAAAGTTTTTAATGAGGCAATTGGGTTACACCATCAAGAGGCCCATTTGTTAATAAAATTCTTAGCCAAATAAAGGCTTTTTAATAAAATCGGCTGCAGAATGCAAGGGTGCAATTAGTGAGTCAAATGGCATTTAATAATGTTGTATTTTCCACATAGTTTTATTACCTTGTCATTTTCGAGTTGTCTTGGGAATATGTCCAAGACTGAA